>ML778370.1:274109-339996 GCA_009831015.1 Picea engelmannii | reverse complement strand
GACATTTTCATTTTGAATCATCTTGTACTTGAACATTTAAGTGGGGTAAAAGGAGGTTGCCCCCTCGAAGAGGCTTATTATCTAAAATTATCTCTTTTTCAAGGCGTTGAGTAATTTTCCTGAGGTTTTTCTATGCTATATTGTTGTTTGGTTCTTAACACGACACCCTATTATCCGCAAGCTAATGGCCAAGTCGAAGCAATCAATAAGATTCTTATAACTATGATTCGACGGATGATAGGAATTCATAAAATCAGCTGGCACACAATGTTGTTTTCGGCATTGTGGGCATATCGGACATCTATTAAATCCGCTATGGGGTTTACGCCCTATCAATTAGTCTATGGCATGGAAGCCATTCTGCCAATAGAATGTGAGATACCTTCCCTCAAACTAGTTGTCGAACTCTTACCCAATACTTCTGCTGAAGAGGAACGTCTGTTGTATCTGATGTGATTAGACGAGACCCGACGTGATGCCACTCTAGTAATAGAATCCCAAAATAAACGCGTCAAGGCACAATATGACAAGCATGTCAAGCCTCATGTTTTCTCTGAAGGTGATCTTGTTCTTCTGTATGAAAAAGACAAAGATGTCTTAGGAGCTGGGAAATTCGAACCAATGTGGCGTGGTCCTTACATTGTTCGCAGAGTTTTGGAAAAAGGAGCGTATGAGCTGGTTGATTACGATGGTATACCTTTGAGTGAACCCAGGAATGGGTTGTACTTGAAGAAGTACTATGCATAAGTTATTTGTGCAAAAGTATTTGTATTTTTATGTATCATACTTTGTGTGTGTTACTTTAGTTTTCTTTTGACGTTATTTGGTCTCTACCCTTACGTGACGTTTTTGATTGCCAGATGTCAGAGTATTCACTACCGTATATTGGCTTCGTTGATGGTGCTAGCCATAGTACCCAGAACCTAGCTTCCGGTGCATGGGCAATCTATGCCCCAACAAATGAACTTATATATTTACGAGGTGTATTTCTTGGCCGAGCAACCAACAACATCGCAGAGTATAGCGCCGTTATTGAATTATTAGTTGATGCTATCTCTCTCAGAATTCGTCATTTGGTTGTGTGAATTGAATCGTAGCTTGTAGTACTACAGCTAAGTAATGTCTACTCTATCCGAAGTCCTACTTTTTTAAGGGTATATTTGCAGATTCGCCTCTTGGAATGGTATTTTGATCACATTGAATATCATCATATTCCTAGATGTCTTAATACATTAACATATGCTTTGGCTAATTATGTATTGGAAAGACATTTAAATCATTTATAAATCAAACACATTACAATTCACACAATGTAAAGTAAACCGGTAGAAATTGTCTGTATATATATAACGATAAAAAAGAGTTTGTTTTTACAAAATGTTTGTCCGAAGACCAAAATATCAAAAAATGAAGCTTATAGCTTCTACATAGTGATGTCAAGGATGACATTCACGGTAACACACAACTGCCCTAGCAACTCTGCAGAACAGTCGACCCATAGCTGCTGAGACCCCTACAGTGTGACGTTGATCGCATCGTGGAACCTCTTCCAGAGCCATATCTGGAATGTCTGCTGTCAGGCCTTCTAAGTTCTGTTCCACCACCTAGTAATCTTCTGCATACTATGGTAATACTACTGCTACTTCTCCTCGTCGCTGGATAGGAGAGGTACTAGGAGGTCTATACGGTCCAACGTCTGTGTTATCGATAAATATTTTGTGTTAGTTTTCGGATAAATCTATAAAACAAAAACATTTAAATATGATAAAAAATTCAAAAACATTTACAAAAAAAAGAGAAAATTGGTGTACTTCTTACCGAGGTCTCCCCACTGAGCATCCTTAGGTAGTGCTAGATCTGGATCTCCTTGGAAATCCAACCCGGCATATGCGTAGTCGTCGACCATTAGCATCTGGTTTTGCAACCAGTCAAAGAAAATATCGTCATATTTGACAATCAGTCCTGCTACATGTCGGGCCATGAGCCGACACCATCGTAACATCCTAGGATCCCTAGGACCCGGAAAGTTCCACTCAGCCTGTAGTCACAACACAGGGACCCTCTCTAAGAAGAAGGACACTAACAAGGATCCATATCCAAACTGTTTCAGATCTCCCCTCTTGCACTTAGTCAGTTGTTTTTTGATATTGCACAATACTGCATCAGCCCAGTTAAATACCCGGGGCTCAGTACACTCGATGGCGTATTGGAAATAGCTCTGCAATGCCAAATGTGGAGCGGCACTTCTAGCCATCCGAGCAATCGTAAAGAGAATAGTGTGGAGAGTCAAGTCAGTTACTCCCCAGATTGTTACTTTCCCTTTCTTTCTTTCGGCCTGAGGTACGTAGTATTGGTTGCAATATTCACTCATTTTTAACCCGCCTGCTCTGCTGTCGGTCAGATTGACATAGGACCCACGCCTGCTCTGCTGCCGGTCAGATTGACATAGGACCCACGCCTGGATAATCTAGTCAAGAAATATATGTCCTTGATGTCAATGGTTAATGTATGAGCTCCTACGATGAAAACTTGCTGGTCTAGATCCCACATTCAGACTAGATACTCCAACAATTGGACTTGAGCTCTCATGCCCAGGATACAGAAGTATTTTAAGAGACCACGATCTCTTAAAGAAACTATGGTGGGAGGGTGATTCTCGGCATTTGCGTTATTCTCCTCATGTTCTCGTTCTTTCCACTCAAGCACCATGTTTGCGGCTATTTACCTGCATAAGAAACATATAAAGATGATTAATGATCTTATTCATGAGATAAATCTTTTCCATTGGCTAAACGTTTCAAAAAATTTTGAGTTTTGCGCTGCTCGCAGGTGCCATATTATGCACAGTGTGAACTTCTCGCAGGCGGCTTAAGGCCCACCTGCGAGAACGAGTCATTCTCGCAGGTCCTGTATGGGCCACCTATGAGAATGCCTCCACGCATATAAGGTCCAAAAAATTAACTTAAAACATAACTTTTAACCAATGAAATCAAATTTTTAAACCATGAAAAGATCAGGAATGAAGAACTTACCAAGATGTTGCTGACGGCTCGTCAAATGATCACTCGTAGCTCTCGGAAATTGACACCGAATGCAGAGGGTAAAATGAGGGGTTTTGGAACTCAATGGTAAAAATGTGAAATGATATGGTGAATTTGATTGTTTACTCATTTTAATTACTTTTTACTAGGTTAATTTTGGGTTTTTATATTTATTTATTATTTAAACCTAATAACTAATATGAAAATGAGTGTACTGACTTGCAGGTGTGAAACATGGATGATTATGGACAGAGTTTTCCTTGGTATGGTGTGATTTTGATTGTTTCTTATGGTTTTTACATAAAACCTCGAGCGCCTTTTTGTCCATTCTTGCGCTTGTAAAAAAACATAAGAACGTGATCGGGCGTCATTTTATCACTTTTTCGGGCTCGTTGTGGTTATACGAAAAAGGAACCCCGCTGGAGTTTTCTTTAAGCTCTTTTTAGACTCTCTAAACATGAAAATATCACCAAGCGACCTTGCTATTTTCATGCTCGATAAAGTGTTTGAAATATGCGTCTTTCGAGTGATAGTTTAACCCTTTTTCGGTCTCGTTAGACTATTGTACGAAAAAGGAATTGAGAGAGTTCTCTTTTAAGTGTTTTTCCAAACTCTATAATCTTGAAAAACCTTCGATTTTACTATCTCTGGACTCATTAAACAAACATTGATAGACCCGTGATGGGACCGAACCACTCCTTCCTAGGGTTCGTTAAAAATACTTCGAGGGACTCGTCCGAAGGATGAGCTTATATCAACAAGCATATGTGATCCTCTTCAAGCTTGTGTAAAAATAAAGAGGTACTTGCCAAAAATGGTGGGGGAAAATTTGGGAAAGGGATATGTTTCATCTTTGTATTGATTGGTAGTAAGTGTCGCTCTTGAACATGACACCCCCTATTCATCATTGCAGTTGGTTTGGGAAATCCATTTGTCTCTCTTTCAATTAATTACAAGGTCATTCCATGTGTCATCTTTGAGTCAATGCTGCCAAATCATTGGTCGTGTCGTTCATATGTTCAAGAGAAGTCCGTCTGAAACCTCTATTGAGTCGGCCATCTGCAGTTATCCATTCTCTCCGTGTCGGCCTTCCCTGTGTCCAGTCCAATTTGAAAAATGCTCTGTTTCACCTTCAAACTTTGTTACTCATTTTGTGTCATTGATGGGGGATACATCAAGGCCCTCCTATGACGAGTTTTGTTCCGTCGACTTCAACTCATTATCCGGAATCAAGACTTAGAAATTATTTAGTACCTTGGAGCTTGCATGCCTGAATGGCAAGTTTCCTCGCTTTCGACAATGGGTTTACATCATTGACCCTTGATCGAGAGATTCCGTCGAATGTTCGACACCAACTCATTTATTCACATTCGATGGTTTGTATTATAGTACCTTGGAAGTCATTGACATCAATGGTGATTTCCCTCGCACTTGTTAACGGTTACATCAATGACCGGTAATCAAGTGGTTTCTGCCATGTTCGACTTCAACACATGTAATCGCATGGTTAGATTCGTACTTTGGGCGATGAGATTGAAGACCCTGGATATTATCTTTGTGATCCAGGTTGCGATGGAGTATGTATAATTTGCGACACATAGATCCACTGTGTATGTTTCGTGGCTATGTCGTCTTGATTGAAAATTTGTCGCATAGATCCACAGTGTATGTTTCGTGGCTATGTCGTCTTGATTGAAAATTTGTCGCATAGATCCACAGTGTATTCAGATGGCTATGCTATATTGTGACAGCATGGATCCGCAGTGTATGATTGGTGGCCATGACCTTTGTTTATGATGTCATCAGTCTATGATCTGAGTATGGGAATGCCTACCTCAGAAATTGGTATACATGATATTATGTCGATGCTTGGATGTTTGCAGGTTTCCGATTAGATGTGCTCTTGGTTCTTGACACACACATGCAGCTTACAAAATCTATTGACTATCACTGGTTCCAATCTCAGAATTTTGGGGGCATTCTGTTATCCATAATTTTGGTCATCATGGTGATGTAACGATGATGGAGAAATCAAGCTCTTCACTAGAACACTTTCCTGAGAAAAGTTACCTTTGTCTACTTCCAGAAATCATATTTTTTAGGGAGGTTCGCAGGCTACCTATATATTTTCCTGTGAGAATGCATGATTCTCATAGGCTGCATTAAGTTGGGGTGTGAGAGGTTCACACTGTACCTAACTATCAGGGTGCGAACATCTTCTAAAGGAAGGAAAACGATAAATTCTCGAACTTTCTAGAAGGGAATCTTCTGGAAGGATGAGTTGGCTTTCGAATGGTTATCTAAGTAATGGTTTTCTTGATATCTTGGGATCATTCCTATCCAAGTAACTAATCTATTCTCTCCTATATATTGAAGGGAATACTCATGGAAAAGGTTATAAGCAAACTAGCAAGAGATTGATTGGAGAATTAGTAGAAGATTGTATGAAGGACTGATGCTACAACAGCTAGAGACACCAGCAAGGTTATCAAAAGTGGTTGATTTTCTTCATGCATGAGAAAGTGTGTGTGTCGGAGCTAGGAGCCATCGAAAGGAGGTTTACAACATCAAGGCTCAGGTTGTAAGTTTAATTTTCAATCAATATAATATAGTAATATGTCCCTTTCCCATAAAGCTAATGTCACTTTATTGTATAACTCCTTGATCATATACATAGATTAATTGTTGAATATATTGAATTGTCTTCACTTCGATTGGTTTGTTTTTGTTGTGGTCTAAACAATACAAGAGCATTGGAGAGAAGCTTGGAGAAAAAAAGACCCAAGGAAGCGATCATAAGGTATGTACATGATTCTCGCCTCCTAGTTCATTCAATAGTTAAAATCTAGGGAAAGTGTATTATTCTGTCCTGTTTTGTTCTAGATCCAGGTGGATCTAGGGAGATCGGTTTGTGTCCGCACTTATGGATTAATCCTAAAAAACTAGTCACTGGAGCAGCTGGACGAAGTGAATGAGGAGATCCGAGAGCTGATGATCAGGTCAGCAAGGACTACCAGCGAGGAGCAACTGAGTAGAAGAGAAGAATAAGTAGTGCAGCAGTAGAAAGATGAGGCGAGGAGACAATTCCAGGCATTTATTTGGGATCCAGGAGGATTTCAATAGCTGAGAGGGGAAGCTCATGAGCAGGAGGTCATGATTTTTGTAGCTGAGGATTATGATGCAGGAGCATCTCTCCATATTAGCCAACCAACCAGCCAGCCACATCAAGCATGCATTCAATTGCTGAAGAGAGGAACAAACTCATTTAAAGTTTGAATCTATGTAATTGAATGTAATTAAATGTTTAAGATGTTGAGCTGGGAAGCCATGCTTTGCACAGGCGTAGGAGTTAATCGCCTTTTAAATATTTGTAAGGCTGAGATCTAGATTTGATCTGCAGACTAGACAACCATTGAATGTAATTGAATAGGGTAGGTAGATTGGAAAGAAGAGCTCGAAAAGCCCCCTAAGGTAAAAGATCTTTTGAGGTCTCAGTTTGCAGTTATTTGTTGTAATAGTAAGAGTTAGGGATAGAGAATCTGCGAGTAGAGAGTAGAAGAGAAGGAGCGGAGACCTTGTTACAGGTCGTTCTCAGGAACACCTTGTACAAACAGGCATTTTCCATTTTAATACAAACAACAGTTTTTCCTACATCTTTCATGTGTTAAATGAATGTCTGTGACTGTTCTTTATAGGATATGAATGTATGTTGTAGGTTTTCATTTGCAGGAGTATGTTTTATTTCAGGTGAAGGTCTTTGAGGTTTCATGCCAATAGGGCATGACAGAGTACTGCGGTCTCTGAATACTAGTGCATTGATGCACTTCTGAATTCTGCGGATTCAGACAAAGACATGCTGTGGGCACAAAAGCTTAAATCGACAACTCGGAGGAAGACCTCAAGGTTGTTGAATACCTTGGAGGCAAGGCTGTGGAGAAAAACACAGTTGTAGATAGAATCTTTGAGGAGTTCTATGAAGCTCTACCAAGTGGGCATTGAGCCAGTGCAAGGAGTGCACATAGGAGGAACTCTGCTGTGAGTTCCAAAAGAAGACAAAATCTCTGAGGAGTTCTGTAAAACTCTGCCAGGAGAGCATTGAGTAGGTGTGCAGACAGGCACAAGGAAGAGAACTCTCTTTTGATTTCTGGAATTGAAGAAGAGTACAAGAAGAGGGATCTTCACAGGGTTGTTGAACACCCTGCAGACTCAACAAGAGGTTACTTGAGCAAGAGATTGCCAAGAGGGCATCATATTTTCTCCATCTGAAGGAGGAGGGATAAAAGGATAGAGTTCCTTAGAAGTCTGGGTGACAAGAGAAGATCAGAAGAGATAGCACTTTGCATGCAGAGACTCTGCAATTGTGCAAGAGTCGCAGAATCCCTTGAGGATTCTAAGGATAAGCTCAGGAGGGCGAGTTTTTTTTCACACACATAGGTCGCAAGATGTTGTAGAGGCCAGAAAGAGGGAAAATCATTTCGAAGGTCTGAGTTTAGTAAAGCTCAGGAGGAACAACGTCGTGGAGAGCACGGGCGAGACTCAAAGCTGAAGATCTCGTAGAAGAGAAAAGGAGAAAAGGTCGAGGCCTTTGAGAAATTGGAATTCTTCCAAGGCTAGGAAGAAAAGCACTGAAGCTCAAGAGGAGGCACAACAGCCATCCGATCAGACTGTGAAATAAATCTAGACTATTGGTTCTCCATGTCCAGGAAGGAGCAGGAGGAGAGGACATGAAGGAAGGATCTGGGCCATCGGATCTTGATCCAATTACCTGTCAATCGTTGGATCTGATAGGAGTTGCGAGGGGTTTAAAAGCCTTCATGAACAGGGGATAGAAATTCCCGAAAGGCGTGGCCATCAGGATTTCACATATTGTGAAATCAGGAGTCCCGAGGACAGGAGATCAAGAATCTCCATGGTGAAAATAGCGAATTCGATATGGACCATCCATCGGTTGGGACACATGGCGGAGATCAAGGAACCCGTCGGTATTTTGGCTACTGGGGTTTTGAGTTGACAGAAGATTGTGTCATCGGGGAATCCCAATTTGCGAAATCCCGAGAGTTAATTAGGACCATCCATCTGCTGGGGACATGTGGTGGAGATCGAGAGTCCATCGACATATCGAGATTCGACGTTTTGTGAATCCTGAAGATAAGGCGCTGGAGCATTTTGGCATTTGATTTAGTGAAATCATGAAATGAATGAGGATCATCCATAATAGGAGGACGTGTGGTGGAAATCCAAGAATTCAGGGAAAATCTTGATAGGAGAGTCATTTCGGCATATCGGGATTCGGCGTTTCATGGATCCTGTGACAAAGCGTTCACGCATTTCGGAAATGGAGGTTCCGAAATCGCGAAAAGGTGGAAAGTTCCATTGTGGAGCCAGCTGATGTCACTTTGGGAAATTGGGAACCGAAATTTTGGGGATCTCATGGACAAGAGGATTCGACATTTCGGTGTTTGAAACTCCGAGATCGCGGAGAAGGAGAAGGCAAAACAATAGCCATTTGCGACATTTCGCATGCCGGCATTTCGGGGGTCCAGGAGATGAGAGGTTGAGCGCTTTGGTCGTGAAACCCTGAATTAAAGCTGTGGTCATATGAGACATGTTCATGTGGACCAGGAGATAGCCTGGGGGATAAGTGTTGTTGAAGCCATTTTGGCGTTTCGGGAATTCGGTGATCGGGAGGTTGAGAAGACAGGGGATTCTCATCACCGGGAATTTGGAAACCTCGAAGCCCGAAATTTTCATTTTCCTGTTTTGGAAAGAGAAGCGGTCACATGCAGAATACCGTTGAGGAAGAAGAAGGACCTGTGGATCGGGGACAGAGATTCCTGTCAGGGAATCCAAAGAGCCAATCCGGCTCACGAATTTGAAGAGAGCGATCCTGTGAGCGGACTATCGACCTGAGGGCCGATAGGGTCTGTGTCAGATTTAAAGGTTAGAGGCGTTACGGTTACAATTTACAGTCCTTATGGATAATATGTGATAGGTAATTGGGGTTGATAAATGTATGCAATTAATGATTATATGCTAAAATAATAATAGGGATATGCGGTTATCATCATTAGGGGTTCGGATTTAATATTTATGGGCTCAAATTGTTAGGTTTTAGAAGTCATAAGGTTATAATTTATGTTAGTTACGAGTTAAGGTTCACTATGAACATAATGTATTATAGGATAAGTATATGGGGTCACCGTTGAGGATTTAAGGATTATATGGGTAGGGGTTATAATGCTCAATATTAATACAAGATATAGGGTATAGGGGTTAGGTGTTAGCTATTTTTAATTGGGTTTTGTACCATATAATTTAGAGGTTAATGATTAGAGGGTAAGATAAAGAGATTATAGGGTTATGGGTGATAAGGGTGAGGGGTTCAAGGTTATAATTCTTATTTTTCAAGTGATATATGTCATGGTTTATAATGGAAAATAGTTATAAGGCTTAGAGGTTGGTTTTTAAGGAGTAAGGTTTAGGGGTGATAGGGGTTATGGGTTACAAGTGATAAGGATTAGGGTTTATGTGTTGTAGGTGTTAGGGGTTATGAGTTATAATGGTTATGGATTATAAGGATTACTAATTAAAAGACGTAGTTTTTAAGAACTAGGAATTTTAGAGGTAAGTGATTATAATGGTTAGTGTTTGTGGGTTATTGGTTAGGAGTGATACGAGATTGCAAGGTTTAGTAGTTATAGGAATTATGGGCTATAATATTTTGTAGTTTTGGGGTTTAATGGTCAAGGGTCAAGGGTTATAGTTATTGCCAACTATTATGGGTTATAAATGCTAGGGGTGATTACCATTTCTTTATAGAGGTTAAAGGATAGTGGATATAATAATTATAGTTTGGGGTTAAGGAAAACAAGGGTTATAAGTTATGGGTTATAGAGATCATGGATTAACATTTATAGTTGTGAGGTGTTAGTGGTTTGGTTTTATAATGATTAAAAGTTATGAAWGYCAAGAATTAAGGGTTATATCTATAGGGATTACTAGTTATGGATTGTGGGTAAGGCTCTATATGGTATTGGTGTTTTAGATTTTGYGGGTTAGGGRTGATAGGGGTTAGGAATTATCAAACTTATGGGGTTAGTGGTTCAATGGGAAGTGTTATATGGTTTAGTATTTATAATTGTTATGAGTTATGATTAAGATTTATAGGGGTTAAGGAATTATGAGATATAGTCATTAGGTGTTAATAATTAGTGGTTATAATGGTTAAGCATTAGAAGGGTTAAAGATTATGGTGGTTATGGGCTATATAGGACTTATAATGGTAAGTGGTTAGAGGAAATAAGAGTGATATGGGATATGGATTTTAGTTATTAATGGTTCAACATTATATGGGTTAGGGGTTATATGAGTTACGAGTCATTTTATTTTAGTATACTATGGGTTAGGGTTTATAGGGGCTTGATAGTAGTGTTTATAATAAGGATTCACAACTAGAGTTTTTATGGTTTATAATAGTTACTAGTGAGGGCTTAAAGTGGTTACATTTTATGGATTGAAATGGTTATGTTATATAATGGGTTTGTAGTGGTTAAAAGTAATGGAGATTAGCCATGACATGGGTTATGCTTTATAGAGATTGCAAGTTAAAGGGATTAATATTTTTGGCTTAAGGGATGAGGGTGGTGGGGGTTAAGTGTGATAGGGTTTAGGGGTTATGTGTTATAATGGTTATGGATTATAAGTGTTAAGGGTTAGGGGTAGTAGGGGATAAGGTTTAAGGGTGATAAGGAAATGATTTATGGCTTACATGGGTTAGGGATTATGGGGTCTATAGTCTAGAGGGGTTATATTGGTTAATGTTTAAGTGTAAAATGTTATTTGTGTTAGGATTAAGGGCTTTTGGGCTATGGATAAAGGGTCAAGGAAGATGGGATTAGGGTGTAAATAGGATAAGGTTAGGGGTTCATTTTGTTATTGGTTATTGATTAGGGGAAATAAAAGTTTGGTAATATGTAGGTTATGATTTGAAGATTATAATTTAATGTTTATAGGTGATAAATTTATGGTGTATATAGGTCGGGGATTAGAGAGGTTATCAAATTAACTTTGAGTCGATATAGGTTTATATGGGCTATGAACTATATAAATATTATCGTTTAAGTGATATAATGGTTAGGGTTCATGAAAGTTAGGGGTTGGGGTTATTCATTTTAAATGTTAGGGTGTATAGGGGTTAAAGGGACTAAGGGTTAGATTTAGATTGGTTATATGATAAGGGTTATTTAGGTCATGGGGTTAAGTGTTATAGATTGTAGAATTAATAGCTAATAGTATTTAAGGGTGATATAAGTAAGAAGATAATAGTTATAAATGAGAGGCTTTATAGGGATCTGGATTTATGGGTTATGTTTTGTGGTGATAATACTTATGGGTTATGTGGTTATGTGCAATATGCATTACTAGTTAGGGGTTGTGGTGGTTGGATAAGGGGTTATAATATATATATTTTATCTATAATATGGGTTAAGGGTGGGGGGGGTTAACACCTTAGGGGTTATAAGTGTTATACGTCATAAAAATTTAGGTTTGGGGGCTACATGGTAAGGTTTTAATTCAATAGGGTTAACGGTTATATGGGTTATCAACTTAGGGTTATAGGGATTAATGGTTATGTTGTTAGAGGTATGAGATGAGAGGTTTGGTGAGATATAGTGAGTTAGTCATTTTAAGGGTTAGAGGTGATAATGGTTAAGGTGTATAGGGGTTAAAGGTGGTAGGGGTTAGGGTTATGGTAGTTATAGAATAAGACGTATTTAGAAAAGGGGGTTAAGGATTATAGATTATAGGGTTTATATTTGATATTCTTTAAGGGTGATAATGGTATGGACTTAAGAGTTATAAATGTGAGGCGTTATAGGGATTTGGGGTTATGGGTTATGGATTAGGGTGGCATGATTTAGGGGTTAAATGGTTAAGTGAAATATGGGATACTAGTTAATGGTTGGGATGGCTATGGGTTAGGGATTACAATCATTATATTTTACCCATAATATGGGTTAAGGGTGTTGGAGGTAACACATTAGGGGTTATATGTGTTAAATATGATAACAATTCAAGGTTGGGGGTTGCATGGTAAAATTTTAAGTTAATGGGGTTATAGGTTATATGGGTTATTATCTAGGAGTTATAGGGATCAATGGTTATGTTTCTAGAAGTATCAGGTGAGAGGTTAGGGTTGATATAATAAGTGATTATTTGGGTTAGGGGATCATAAAGGTTACTTGTTAGGCGTTATAATGGTTTAACAATATTGATTATAAGGGTCAAGGGTAGTAGGGGTAAAATATTAGTGAAAACATTGGTTAAAGGCTGGATATTATAGGTGGTGTGGTTAGGGTTTATAATGGTTAGGGGTTATATGGGTTAAGGTGTATAGAGGTTTAAGGTTGGGGGTGAGAGGATTTATAAACCATAATGATTAGGGTTTATATTTGTTTTCTTGTAGGGATTATATAGGTTAGAAATGATAGTGGTTATGATTTATATGGGGCATGGGTTAGAGGTGATATAGGTTAAATGTTTGGGGTTAAGTATACTAGAGGTTATGGAATGTAAATGTTGGGGATTGTATGAGTGATGAAGATGATGGATTATAAGGTTTATTAGTTAAATTTTATATTGGTTATGGAATATCACCAGTTAAGGTTTTTAAAGGTAATGCATTATAAGTGATAGGAGTGAGAGGGGAGAGTGGCATGTGTTAGGTTTGATGGGGATTATGTGTTATAGGGATAAGATGCTATAATTTTTAGGAGATGGTGATAGGGATTTATAATTAGAGGTCCTAGGGATTATGGGTTAGAGTGGTTAATAATTAGGGGTGATAATTATTAAGTGTTAGGGATTAAGGTTTAAGTATGTACAAATAAAGGATTGCAGGTTATTGGTTAAGGAAGTTAGATTTTATATGGTTTAGGAGCAGATGTACAATGATTAAAGAGGTTAGGGGTTTGGGTTGGTATATATTACATGGGATACATATTATAAGAGTACAAAGTGTTGTTGGTTATGGATTGTAAAGGATAATGGTCAATGGTTATAAGATCAAAGACAGAGGTCTTATATTTCTTACAAGTAACATGAGTTAGGGCTTGGAGGTTGGGGACTAGGAGTAGTAAGAGTTAGGTGTTATGGGTTATGATTAGGGGTTATATGGGTTATGAGATATAAATATTAGTTAATAAGGGTTATAGTGGTCATTGGTTGGGGATTAATGGTTATTTGGGTTAGGTGTTATAAGGGTTGAATGCTATATGATTTGGGGATGAATAATTATGAGGTAATGAGTCAGGGTATCATGGTATGTGTCACTTTGATCATCAAAACCCTTGAATATGTGCATTTGATTCATTTTGTTTCTAACAAATTCTTGGATCTTATACTTTCCCACTTGACCATGTCTGGGGGGATCGAAAGGATGCTTGAGTAAGCCTGTGTTCGTAGGTTTTGGTTTTCCACTGGGGGGATTTCTGAAGAGTCATCGTCTGCTCTCATCATATCACCACTTTTTCATCTTAATTCTTGCTCATCTATCCCATTACACTTGTCCAGGCACTGGGTTGACCTATTTTTAGGATTTCACCTTATCTCGTGGGAAGAAGGGGCTAAAGGCCTAGAAGGTAAAATCAAGTTGGAAAAAGATAAAAGCCTAATAATAAAACCTTGAGATGCTTCACCCAGGGATCCTCGAGAAAGAAATAAAAGGATTCTCAGCAAGAAACAAGAGGGACCCACAAAAATAATAAAACAAGACCTAGTCAGATTATAGGGGTCTCATCACGAGCCACCCTATTAGGTCCATGGGTATATAAAAGTATGACATTACCACCAATTGGTTACCACACAAGGTTAATGACTCTTGGTTCCATGGCCAAGAGAAAGGGGGTCTCATCACGAGCCAACCTTCTCATCTCTGTGAAAGTACTTGTGGGTAATGCTGCCATCTCTAGTCACCACACTAGGGTAGTGTCCCCTGATTATATTCTTGAAATAAAAGAATAAAATAATATGAATAAAAGGCATGAATGGTCTTGGAAAAAATTTGCATTGATGACAGGTGAAACTCGCCTTCTACAAAGGAACCCACCGATAAATGTTTTCATCCTATGCTCTCACTGCACCCACTTGCCTGGGCATCCCTTGTCCACATCACCCACTTACACGGCTCATATGAAACCTCTTCCAAAAAATTTCCTCTTTCAGTGGACACTAGCCCAATAGGACACCCTATCATTTTCTCCAAACTTGTATTGCAAGCTTGTGTAATGTCTTTGAGCTTTTAACTGAGATATTAGGTTTAATGTCCCCAAGGCCGAGAACTATTGTAAATCATGTCTATGAAGTATAAAGCTTGCATTATGAATTGCAATTATGTTTTATAGGCTGGTGAGCCAATTTTATATAAGCTGGCGGGCTTATGTATTATTAGGTCGAAGAGCGTAAGTGTTAAGGTCAGGAGCCTACTTTTTTATATGTAATCATGCAGAACATTAATAAAAATATAAACACCACTGCATGCAAACTGACCATGATGAATGAGTGATGGGGGACTAAGTGTCCATAGAGTGGGTAAGGGATTGGGGGCTAGAAGGTTGGAAAGAGAGGCTAAGTGTTGAGCCTAGGGGCTAAGTCTAGGGGCTTAAGTCCTTGGGAATAATATTTTAATATTATTCCAAAAGCCATGTGAAATCTATGTTTTGTCCTAAGTTCCTGGCGAGGAACGCTTGCTGATGGAACACATGCAGCTTCATGGGCGACATGTGTCAACCCAGGCACATGCAATTTAACCCAAGAAATGAGTCATGTTGGGGGTTCACTTTCCATTACCGTCAACTGTCTGAACTGTGAATCCCATCTGACCTCTGCAATCATTCCCTCATGCAACTTTGAAACCCAAAGGCCTGTGTTGATTTTTGGAGGATCTGGTACACCCTCAATCAAAATTGTTGAGTCTATATTTGACCTCTGCATGGATTTCTTATCACACATCCTCGAAACCCAGAACTGTGAATTTGTTCGGTATGGCTGGTTGGGAAAATTGAATGTCCCGTAATTGCTGAGACTTGTTGTGTTGAAGCGCCTATATGTCATCTGTTTGGGAAACCCGTGTTTGTTGTCCCAGTTGACTGTGGCGACCACGTAGTTCTTAGCTGGGTGTCATTTGCTATTTTTGTGAGGGAGGTGATTGTTGTTGAAGAGGAAGGTTTTACCAAGCCTGTGAGTGACTCTCTCCAGGTGAAGGAGTCTTTTGGGAAGTGGTATTCTTCCAGAGAGAGTCCAGCACCAGCTACAGAGCTCTAAGAATTCCTAATCCAACCTGTTGCTGAGACCCAGAGAGGGAGGTGAAGCACTGATGGACTGTGCTTGTAAAGGTGTATACTCCCGGGTGAACAAGCATGTGGGGAATGAGAGTCCGTGAGTAGTGGGCGTAAGAAGGAATCCTGGGAATAATCCTTATGGTTATTCTGTGCATATTTCCCTGTAACCTTAGCCTAGAATAAGATTCCTTTCCTTGGGTGGAGCTTAGTCCCAGCTCGGCTGTGACCCACTACTGAGCATGATGAGTAGCGTGGTCTAAGGCTGGGATGTTCGTGGAAGGCCTGCACGTGATTGGTGGAATTACCATGGTAACAAAGATAAGTATCAGCTTATTCTTAATATTATGTTTTGCATGCCTGTGATGCTTATATGTATCATGTATTCTATTAGGCATATGAATTATTGTTAATGCCAGGGATTATTTATGTTAGCAATAATCTTGTGCTTACTCAGAGTTAAATGTGTTTAATTTGATTTAAATGCATGTTATTAATTAAGTATGAGAATGATGTTGTTCCGCATAGTAGTGTTTTCCTGACCAGTGGGATGACGTCTACGGGGGGCATTACAGTATGGTATCAGAGCCTAGTTTCAACGCTGAGCTTGGATGGGCCGGATAAGTGGTCTTTGGACCGAAGTTTTGAGAATAAATTGTGTTGGGAGGGCCAATTTAAAACCTCAAAATGTTTCTGAGTGTCAATGACCTACTTGACCATGTTACAAAGCTTAGGAGGTGTAGTGGTATTATAAAACTATAGCCGATGTGGTATATGGCCATGGAGAGAGAGAACTCCACACCATAAGTGTTGGAGCCATAGAATCTGTTCAGGAGGAAAGGAGAACCCTCACGACCATCAAATATGGAGAATGTGCACAAGGTTTAAAACCCTTTGGAATTGCATAGGAGTGTGGAAATTGTGGTCCGCGAAATCCCAAATTCATCAGGACCATCCATCAGAGGGACATGTGGCTATCGGTCGGCATTTCGACACCCGGGAAACCAAAGGGCAAGACCCCTCATTTTCTCAAGTCGTGAAATCCCCGTATACGAAACCCTGAATCGGTCTAGCATGAGTAAGTTTCGGCGTTTCGGCACCCGGGAAACCAAAGGGAAAGAACCATCGTTTTCACAAGTCGCGAAATCCCGGTTCATGAAACTCTGAAAAGATATGGACCGTTAGATCCAAATCATCGAGGATCGTTGGATCTCGTACAAGAAATCGAATTTTCGGAATTCAGCGATTGGAGTGACAAGATATTTGGAGTCGCTACATCATGAACTCCCGGTTATCGAAAACCCGAAACTCGAAGTCTCGAAATCTTCGAAGACGGAAGAACCATAGCATATTTTAAGGGTGACAGCTGTGTTGTGGGTCCAGAGGGTAAGGAAATCAAATTTTTGGAGTTTGGGGATTGGAGTGACAAGAGATTTGGAGTCGCTACATCGTGAAATTTTGGTTACCTAAAACCCGAAACTTAAAGTTCTAAAGTCCCAAAATCTTTGAAGATGAAAGAACCAAAACCCCGAAACCTGAAACCCTGAAGCCCCAAAATCTCGAAACCTAAAGTTTCATTTGGAGATCCTTGTAGCACCTAGCAGTTTAGCATTTGATCACAACCTATGGATGCATGTGTTGGGGACTAAGAAAACAGGGGCTATCATCGAAAATTGCAGAGCCAAACAGAGCTCAGAAAATTCATGGAATCGAAACATTTTCTTATTCATGTTGGTTTATGAATGTTGTAGTTTTATTAAGAGTTTAAGGATTGACAAACTTCAGTTGACAGCACGTTGTGTGTGCAGAGTTCAACGAGTGTCAAGACAGCCGTGAATCGACATTGAGTATAGAAATGGAAGAGGTGCGGATTTCCTCCAATTCAGAGAATGAAAGAGAAGGAAGGGATGTCAACTTGGGAGTCAAAGGATCGAACTCCAATGGGCATGGAAGAGAATTGGATAAGGAAGGGCATATGATGAAAATCATTGAAATATTGCAAAAAGAGGCCCAGGCTCGTCAAGCTGATAGCCGAAAGCTCATGAAATTATGGGATAGGTAGGTTGAATTCAACTTAAGGATGTTGAAGAGTTTGGAAAGAATTAAGATGAATACATTACGAGTTCACGAATGACCATTACGAGTTCACAATGGTCATTATGAGTTCACAATGGTACCGTTTGAGCTGTCGAATGCACCTGCTATTTTTATGTGCTTGATGAATGGTGTATTTAGGGATTATCTAGACAAGTTTGTCATAGTCTTCCTGGATGACATTTTGGTGTATTCCAAGTCAGAGGAAGAGAATGAACAACACCTGAAGATGGTGCTACAAGTGTTGAGATAACACCAGCTATATGCCAAGTTGAGAAAATGCTCGTTTTATCAAAGGTAGATCCATTACTTGGGGCGCATTATTTCAGAAGAAGGGATCGTCGTGGATCTTGAGAAGGTTGAGGCCATCAGAGAATCGTCAGCACCAAGGAATGTGGCAGAAGATAGATCCTTTATGAGTCTAGCGGGCTATTACAGAAGGTTTATTGCAGGGTTCTCAAAGATAGCTCACCCTATCACTTCCTTACAAAGGAAGGAGAAAAAGTTTCAGTTGACTGAAGAGTGTTAGAAAATTTTCCAGAGATTGAAGCAACTATTAACCAATGCTCCAATCTTGAGGATTGCAGATTCAAATGTGGATTTCATAGTATGCACTGATGCATGAAAAGAAGGACTTGGAGGGGTCCTCTGTTATCTATTATGAGTACAGGAAATTAAAAGAGCACGAGAAGAACTATGCAACCCATGACTTGGAGTTGGCAGCCATAGTTCATGCTCTAAATAAATGGAGGCATTACCTCATGGGAAGGAGGTCTGAACTCAGGACATGCCATAACGGTCTGAAATATTTGTTTGATCAACCAACCTTAAATGCTAGACAAAGAAGGTGGCTAGAATTTCTGTGTGAATAGAACTTTGATATCAAGCATATCAAAGGGAAGGAAAACAAGGTGGTTGATGCACTCAGTAGGAGGGTGCATGAATTACATGCTACAACCATTAGCATGTATCAGACTGATATTAAAAGAAGAATTCTGGAGGCTACAAATGTAGATCTGTATTATAGAGAATTGGTGGCCAAGCTACAATAGGGTAAGATGCCACAAAAGATGGAAATTTATAAATTGGAAACAGATGGAATATTGTTGTACAAGAACAACAATTTTGTACCCAATGTCCAGTGCTTGAAACAAATGATTTTGTAGGAGATGCATAATGTTCCTTATGCAGGGCACCCTAGATATCAGAAACTAGTAGCAGTGGTCAAGAGCCATTAATTCTGGTTGGGTATGAAGAGAGAGATCGTTGAATACATCACCATATGTATGGAGTGCCAGAAAGTTAAAGCTGAGCATAGGCACCCAACAGGATTGCTGCAACCTTTACCCATTCCTAAGTGGAAGTGGGAAGTGGTGACAATGGATTTTATTACAGGATTGCCCAGAACAAGAAAGTTGCATGATTCGATCATGGTAGTGGTGGACAAGATTACAAAAGCTACCCATTTTATTCCACTGAAAAATACTCACAAGGTAGCAGATGTTGCTGATATTTTCTTGAAGGAAGTGGCACAATTTCACAGAATTCCTAAAACAGTTGTGTCTGATAGAGACCTGAAATTCACCTCAAATTTATGGAAAGGATTGTTCAAAGGATTCAGAACAAATATGAACTTTAGTAAAACTTATCATCCTGAGTCTGATGGACAGACATAGAGGGTGAACAGAGTAATATAAGACATACTAAGAATGTATGTGATGGAGAAACCATCAAGATGGGAAGACTACCCGCACTTGGTAGAATTCACCTACAATAATGGGTATCATGCATCATTGAAGATGAGCCCATTTGAAGCACTTTATGGAATAATGTGCAATACTCCAGTAAACTGGGATAATCCAGCTGATAGAACAATAGTTGTGCCAGAGTTGCTCAAGGAGATGGAGGACCAAATGATAAAAATTAAGCAGAATTTGAAAGTTGCCTAGGATAGGCATAAAAGTTATGCTGATAAGAACAAAACCCATAGACAGTTCAAAGTGGGTGATCATGTTTTCCTGAAAGTGAAATCTAATAGGATTTCCCTAAAGCTGGGAAGTTGCGCGAAGTTGACAGCCAGATTTTGTGGGCCATTTGAAATCCTAGAAAGGATTGGGCCAGTTGCATATATGCTTGCATTACCTGAATCTATGACTGTACATAATGTGTTTCATATTTCATTGCTTAAGAAATATATACCAGATGCTAATCATGTTATCGATTGGAATGCGATTCAGGTGGAACAAGAAGGTGTCCTGCAAGTGCATCCTGTGCGCATATTGGACAGGAAAAACAAATAGCTCTAGAATCGAGCTAGAGGGCTTGTAAAGGTCCAGTGGACCTGGTACGGTCCTAAGGATGTGACATGGGAGCATGAATATGCTATGCAGGCAGAGTACCCACATCTTTTTGAAAATTTTGAAAATCTTGCAGATGCAGTGTAAAGTTGCACTGAGGACAGTGTAAAAATAAGGGGAGGGGATTGTAATGTCCCCAAGGTCGAGCCCTGTTGTAAATCATGTCTATGAAGTATAAAGCTTGAATTATGAATTGTAATTATGTTTTATAGGCTAGTGAGCCAAGTTTATATAAGCTGGTGGGCTTATGTGTTATTAGGCCGGAGAGCCTAAGTGTTATGGCCGGGAGCCTGCTGTTGTATAAGTAATCATGCAGAACATTAATAAAAATATAAACACCGCTGCGTGCAGACCGACCATGATGAATGAGTGGTAGGGGACTAAGCTTCCACAAAGTGGGTAAGGGATTGGGAGCTGGAAGGTTGGAAAGAGAGGCTAAGTGTTGAGCCTAGGGGCTTAAGTCCTTGGGAATAATATTTTAATATTATTCCAAAAGCCATGTGAAATCTATGTTTTGTCCTAAGTTCTTCAAGAGGAATGCATGCTGATGGAATGCATGCATCTTCATGGGAGACATGTGTCGACCCAAGCGCATGATATTTAACCCAGGAAATGAGCCGTGTTGGGTGTTAACTTTCCATTACCATCGACTGTCTGAATGATGAATCCCGTATGACCTCTGCAAGCATACCCTCATACAACTTTGAAACCCAAAGGCCTGTGTTGATTTCTGGAGGAGCTGATACACCCTCAGTCAAAACCGTTGAGTCTATGTTCGACCTCTGCGTGGATTGCTTATCACACATCCCCGAAACCCAGAACTATGAGTTTGTTCTATATGGCTGGTTGGGAAAACCGAATGACCCGTAATTGCTTTGCCTTGTTATGATGAAGCATTTATTTTTCATCTATTTGGGAAACCTGTGTTTGTTGTCCCAGTTGACTATGGAAGCCACACAGTTCTTGGCTGGGTGTGGTTTGCTACTGTTGTGAGGGAGGTGATTGTTGTTGTAGAGGTAGGTTTTACCAAGCCTGTGAGCGACTCTCTCTAGGTGAAGGAGTCTGCTAGGAAGTGGTATTCTTCAAGAGAGATTCCAACACCAACTACAGATCGTTATGACTTCCTGATCTGACCTGTTGCCGAGACCCAGAGAAGGAGGTGAAGCACTGATAGACTGTGCTTGTGAAGGTGTATGCTCCCGGGTGGAATAGGCATGTGGGGAATGAGAGTCCGTGAGTAGTGGTTGTAAGAAGGCATCTTGGGAAGAATCCTTCCAGTTATTCTGTGGAGATTTCCCTGTAACCTCAGCCTAGACTAGGATTCCTTGCCTTGGGTGGATCTTAGTCCCAGCTCAGGGGTGACCCACTACTGAGCATGATGAGTAGCGTGGTCTAATGCTGGGAATTTCATGGAAGGCCTGCACGTGGTTGGTGGAATTACCATGGTAAAAAAGATAAGTATCATCTTATGCTTAATATTATGTTTTGCATGCTTGTAATGCTTATATGTACCATGTATTTTGTTGTGCTTATGAATTATTGTTAGTGCCAGGGATTATTTATGTTAGCAGTAATCTTGTGCTTACTCTGTGTTAAATGTGTTTAATTTGATTTAAATTCATGTTATTAATTAAGTATGAGAATGATGTTGTTCCGCATAGTAGCATTTTCCCGGCCAGTGGGATGATGGCTGGGGGGGACGTTACATTAGGGATTTTATGCACATGTTTAATAATATTGATGATGATATGTGATTGACATTGCTATGATCCCTGTGATTGACATTGATAGATCTCATATAGGGATATCACCAGTTAAGAATAAAGGATGAAGACATTAGCAAGATCGCCTTTAGAACAAGGTATGGTCATTACAAGTTCACAATGGTACCGTTTGGGCTGTCGAACGCACCTGCTATTTTTATGTGCTTGATGAATGGTGTATTCAGGGATTATCTAGACAAGTTTGTCATAGTCTTCCTGGATGACATTTTGGTGTATTCCAAGTCAGAGGAAGAGAATGAACAACACCTGAGGATGGTGCTACAAGTGTTGAGATAACACCAGCTATATGCCAAGTTGAGAAAATGCTTGTTTTATCAAAGGTAGATCCATTACTTGGGGTGCATTATTTCAGAAGAAGGGATCGTCGTGGATCCTGAGAAGGTTGAGGCCATCAGAGAATGGTCAACACCAAGGAATGTGGCAGAAGTTAGATCCTTTATGAGTCTAGTGGGATATTACAGAAGGTTTATCGCAGGGTTCTCAAAGATAGCTCACCCTATCACTTCCTTGCAAAGGAAGGAGAAAAAGTTTCAGTTGACTGAAGAGTGTGAGAAAAGTTTCCAGTGATTGAAGCAACTATTAACCAATGCTCCAATCTTGAGGATTGCAGATCCAAATGTGGATTTCATAGTATGGACTGATGCATGAAAATAAGGACTGGGAGGGGTCCTCTGTTATCTATTATGAGTCCAGAAAATTAAAAGAGCACGAGAAGAACTATGCAACCCATGGCTTGGAGTTGGCAGCCATAGATCACGCTCTAAATAAATGGAGGCATTACCTCATGGGAAGGAGGTCTGAACTCAGGACATACCATAACGGTCTGAAATATTTGTTTGATCAACCAACCTTAAACGCTAGATAATGTAGCTGGCTGGAATTTCTGTGTGAATAGAACTTTGATATCAAGCATATCAAAGGGAAGGAAAACAAGGTGGTTGATGCACTCAGCAGGAGGGTGCATGAATTACATGCCACAACCATTAGCATGTATCAGACTGATATTAAAAGAAGAATTCTGGAGGCTACAAATGTAGATATGTATTATAGAGAATTGGTGGCCAAGCTACAACAGGGTAAGATGCCACAAAAGATGGAATTTTATAAATTGGAAATAGATGGAATATTGTTGTACAAGAACAAAAATTTTGTACCCAATGTCCAGCGCTTGAAACAAATGATTTTGTAGGAGATGCATAATGTGCCTTATGCAGGTCACCCTAGATATCAGAAAATAGTAGCAGTGGTCAAGAGCCATTAATTCTGGTTGGGTATGAAGAGAGAGATCGTTGAATACATCACCAGATGTATGGAGTGCCAGAAAGTTAAAGCTGAGCATAGGCACCCAACAGGATTGCCGCAACGTTTACCCATTCCTAAGTGGAAGTGGGAAGTGGTGACAATGGATTTTATTACAGGATTGCCCAGAACAAGAAAGTTGCATGATTCGATCATGGTAGTGGTGGACAAGATTACAAAAGCTGCCCATTTTATTCCACTGAAAAATACTCACAAGGTAGCAGATGTTGCTGATATTTTCTTGAAGGAAGTGGCACGATTTCATGGAATTCCTAAAACAATTGTGTCTGATAGAGACCTGAAATTCACCTCGAATTTATGGAAAGGAGTGTTCAAAGGATTCATAACAAATATGAAATTTAGTACAACTTATCATCCTTAGTCTGATAGACAGACATAGAGGGTGAACAGAGTAATAGAAGACATACTAAGAATCTATGTGATGGAGAAACCATCAAGATGGGAAGACTACCTGCACTTGGTAGAATTCACCTACAAAAATGGGTATCATGCATCATTGAAGATGAGCCCATTTGAAGCACTTTATGGAATAATGTGCAATACTCTAGTAAACTGGGATAATCCAGCTGATAGAGCAGTAGTTGTGCCAGAGTTTCTCAAGGAGATGGAGGACCAAATGATAAAAATTAAGCAAAATTTGAAAGCTGCTTAGGACAGGCATAAAATTTATGCTGATAAGAATAGAACCCATAGACAGTTCAAAGTGGGTGATCATTTTTTCCTGAAAGTGAAAGCTAATAGGAGTTCCCTAAAGCTAGGAAGTTGCGCCAAGTTGACAGCCAGATTTTGTGGGCCATTTGAAATTCTGGAAAGGATTGGGCCAGTTAAATATATGCGCACATTACCTGCATCTATGACTGTACATAATGTGTTTCATGTTTCATTGCTTAAGAAATATATACCAGATGCTAATCATGTTATCGATTGGAATGTGATTCAGGTGGAACAAGAAGGTGTCCTGCAAGTGCATCCTGTGCGCATATTGGACAGGAAAAACAAACAGCTCTAGAATCAAGCTATAGGGCTTGTAAAGGTCCAGTGGACCTGGTACGGTCCTAAGGATGTGACATGGGAGCATGAATATGCTATGCAGGTAGAGTACCCACATCTTTTTGAAAATTTTGAAAAGCTTGCAGATGCAGTGTAAAGTTGCACTGAGGACAGTGTAAAAATAAGGGGAGGGGATTGTAATGTCCCCAAGGTCGAGCCCTGTTGTAAATCATGTCTATGAAGTATAAAGCTTGAATTATGAATTGTAATTATGATTTATAGGTTAGTGAGCCAAGTTTATATAAGCTGGTGGGATTATGTGTTATTAGGCCGGAGAGCCTAAGTGTTATGGTCGGGAGCCTGCTTTTGTATATGTAATCATGCAGAACATTAATAAAAATATAAACACCGCTGCGTGCAGACCGACCATGATGAATGAGTGATAGGGGAATAAGCTTCCATAGAGTGGGTAAGGGATTGGGAGCTGGAAGGTTGGAAAGAGAGGCTAAGTGTTGAGCCTAGGGGCTTAAGTCCTTGGGAATAATATTTTAATATTATTCCAAAAGCCATGTGAAATCTATGTTTTGTCCTAAGTTCTTCAGGAGGAATGCATGCTGATGGAATGCATGCATCTTCATGGGAGACATATGTCGACCCAAGCGCATGAGATTTAACCCAGGAAATGAGCCCTGTTGGGGGTTAACTTTCCATTACCATCGACTGTCTGAACGATGAATCCCGTAAGACCTCTGCAAGCATACCCTCATGCAACTTTGAAACCCAAAGGCCTGTGTTGATTTCTGGAGGAGCCGATACATCCTCAGTCAAAACCGTCGAGTCTATGTTCGACCTCTACGTGGATTGCTTATCACGCATCCCCGAAACCCAGAACCGTGAGTTTGTTCTATATGGCTGGTTGGGAAAACTGAATGACCCATAATTGCTTAGCCTTGTTATGCTGAAGCATCTATTTGTCATCTATTTGGGAAACCTATGTTTGTTGTCCCAGTTGACTATGGAAGCCACACAGTTCGTGGATGGGTGTGGTTTGCTACTGTTGTGAGGGAGGTGATTGTTGTTGTAGAGGTAAGTTTTACCAAGCCTGTGAGCGACTCTCTCCAGGTGAAGGATTCTGCTAGGAAGTGGTATTCTTCCAGAGAGAGTCCAACACCAACTACAGATCTTTAAGACTTCCTGATCCAACCTATTGCCGAGACCCAGAGAGGGAGGTGAAGCACTGATAGACTGTTCTTGTGAAGGTGTATGCTCCCAGGTGGAATAGGCATGTGGGGAATGAGAGTCCATGAGTAGTGGTTGTAAGAAGGCATCTTGGGAAGAATCCTTCCAGTTATTCTGTGCAGATTTCCCTGTAACCTCAGCCTAGACTAGGATTCCTTGCCTTGGGTGGATCTTAGTCCCAGCTCAGGGGTGACCCACTACTGAGCATGATGAGTAGCGTGGTCTAAGGCTGGGAGGTTCATGGAAGGCCTGCACGTGGTTGGTGGAATTACCATGGTAACAAAGATAAGTATCACCTTATGCTTAATGTTATGTTTTGCATGCTTGTAATGCTTATATGTATCATGTATTTTGTTGTGCTTATGAATTATTGTTAATGTCAGGGATTATTTATGTTAACAGTAATCTTGTGCTTACTCTGAGTTAAATGTGTTTAATTTGATTTAAATTCATGTTATTAATTAAGTATGAGAATGATGTTGTTCCGCATAGTAGCATTTTCCCGGCCAGTGGGATGATGACCGGGGGGGACGTTACATTAGGGATTTTATGCACATGTTTAATAATATTGATGATGATATGTGATTGACATTGCTATGATCCCTGTGATTGACATTGATAGATCTCATATACGGATATCACCAGGTAAGAATAAAGGATGAAGACATTAGCAAGATCACCTTTAGAACAAGGTATGGTCATTACGAGTTCACAATGGTACCGTTTGGGCTGTCGAACGCACCTGCTATTTTTATGTGCTTGATGAATGGTGTATTCAGGGATTATCTAGACAAGTTTGTCATAGACTTCCTGAATGACATTTTGGTGTATTCCAAGTCAGAGGAAGAGAATGAACAACACCTGAGGATGGTGCTACAAGTGTTGAGATAACACCAGCTATATGCCAAGTTGAGAAAATGCTCGTTTTATCAAAGGTAGATCCATTACTTGGGGTGCATTATTTCAGAAGAAGGGATCGTCATGGATCCTGAGAAGGTTGAGGCCATCAGAGAATGGTTAGCACCAAGGAATGTGGAAGAAGTTAGATCCTTTATGAGTCTAGCGGGCTATTATAGAAGGTTTATCATAGGGTTCTCAAAGATAGCTCACCCTATCACTTCCTTGCAAAGGAAGGAGAAAAAGTTTCAGTTGACTGAAGAGTGTGAGAAAAGTTTCCAGTGATTGAAGCAACTATTAACCAATGCTCCAATCTTGAGGATTGCAAATCCAAATGTGGATTTCATAGTATGCACTAATGCATGAAAAGAAGGACTGGGAGGGGTCCTTTGTTATCTATTGTGAGTCCAGGAAATTAAAAGAGCATGAGAAGAACTATGCAACCCATGACTTGGAGTTGGCAGCCATAGTTCATGGTCTAAATAAATGGAGGCAGTACCTCATGGGAAGGAGGTCTAAACTCAGGACATAGCATAATGGTCTGAAATATTTGTTTGATCAACCAACCTCAAACGCTAGACAAAGCAGGTGGCTGGAATTTCTGTGTGAATAGAACTTTGATATCAAGCATATCAAAGGGAAGGAAAACAAGGTGGTTGATGCACTCAGTAGGAGGGTGCATGAATTACATGCTACAACAATTAGCATGTATCAGACTGATATTAAAAGAAGAATTCTGGAGGCTACAAATGTAGATCTGTATTATAGAGAATTGGTGGCCAAGCTACAACAGGGTAAGATGACACAAAAGATGGAAATTTATAAATTGGAAATAGATGGAATATTTTTGTACAAGAACAAAAATTTTGTACCCAATGTCTAGTGCTTGAAACAAATGATTTTGTAGGGGATGCATAATGTGCCTTATGCAGGGCACCCTAGATATCAGAAGATAGTAGCAGTGGTCAAGATCCATTAATTCTGGTCGGGTATGAAGAGAGAGATCGTTGAATACATCACCAGATGTATGGAGTGCCAGAAAGTTAAAGCTGAGCATAGGCACCCAACAGGATTGCCGCAACGTTTACCCATTCCTAAGTGGAACTGGGAAGTGGTGACAATGGATTTTATTACAGGATTGCCCAGAACAAGAAAGTTGCATGATTCGATCATGGTAGTGGTGGACAAGATTACAAAAGCTGCCCATTTTATTCCACTAAAAAATACTCACAAGGTAGCAGATGTTGTTGATATTTTCTTGAAGGAGGTGGCACGATTTCACGGAATTCCTAAAGCAATTGTGTCTGATAGAGACCTTAAATTCACCTCGAATTTATGGAAAGGATTGTTCAAAGGATTCAGAACAAATATGAACTTTAGTACAACTTATCATCCTGAGTCTGATGGACAGACATAGAGGGTGAACAGAGTAATAGAAGACATACTAAGAATGTATGTGATGGAGAAACCATCAAGATGGGAAGACTACCCGCACTTGGTAGAATTCACCTACAAAAATGGGTATCATGCATCATTTAAGATGAGCCCATTTGAAGCACTTTATGGAATAATGTGCAATACTCCAGTAAACTGGGATAATCCAGCTGATAGAACAACAGTTGTGCCAGAGTTGCTCAAGGAGATGGAGGACCAAATGATAAAAATTAAGCAGAATTTGAAAGTTGCCTAGGACAGGCATAAAAGTTATGCTGATAAGAACAGAACCCATAGATAGTTCAAAGTGGGTGATCATTTTTTCCTGAAAGTGATAGCTAATAGGAGTTCCCTAAAGCTGGGAAGTTGCGCCAAGTTGACAGCTAGATTTTGTGGGCCATTTGAAATCATGGAAAGGATTGGGCCAGTTGCATATATGCTTGCATTACCTGCATCTATGACTGTACATAATGTGTTTCATGTTTCATTTCTTAAGAAATATATACCAGATGCTAATCATGTTATCGATTGGAATGTGATTCAGGTGGAACAAGAAGGTGTCCTGCAAGTGCATCCTGTGCGCATATTGGACAGGAAAAACAAACAACTCTAGAATCGATCTATAGGGATTGTAAAGGTCCAGTGGACCTGGTACGGTCCTAAGGATGTGACATGGGAGCATGAATATGCTATGCAGGTAGAGTACCCACATCTTTTTGAAAATTTTGAAAAGCTTGCAGATACAGTGTAAAGTTGCACTGAGGACAGTGTAAAAATAAGGGGAGGGGATTGTAATGTCCCCAAGGTCGAGCCCTATTGTAAATCATGTCTATGAAGTATAAAGCTTGAATTATGAATTGTAATTATGTTTTATAGGCTAGTGAGCCAAGTTTATATAAGCTGGTGGGATTATGTGTTATTAGGCCGGAGAGCGTAAGTGTTATGGTCGGGAGCCTGCTTTTGTATATGTAATCATGCAAAACATTAATAAAAATATAAACACTGCTGCGTACATACCGACCATGATGAATGAGTGATAGGGGACTAAGCTTCCACAGAGTGGGTAAGGGATTGGGAGTTGGAAGGTTGGAAAGAGAGGCTAAGTGTTGAGCCTAGGGGCTTAAGTCCTTGGGAATAATATTTTAATATTATTCCAAAAGCCATGTGAAATCTATGTTTTGTCCTAAGTTCTTCAGGAGAAATGCATGCTGATGGAATGCATGCATCTTCATGGGAGACATGTGTCGACCCAAGCACATGAGATTTAACCCAGAAAATGAGTTGTGTTGGGGGTTAACTTTCCATTACCATCGATTGTCTGAACGATGAATCCCGTATGACCTCTGCAAGCATACCCTCATGCAACTTTGAAACCCAAAGGCCTGTGTTGATTTCTAGAGGAGCCGATACACCCTC
Organism: Picea engelmannii; assembly: GCA_009831015.1. Lineage (NCBI taxonomy): Eukaryota > Viridiplantae > Streptophyta > Pinopsida > Pinales > Pinaceae > Picea > Picea engelmannii. The sequence continues at coordinate 311,089 of ML778370.1, read as the reverse complement.
AGTCAAAACCGTCGAGTCTATGTTCGACCTCTGCGTGGATTTCTTATCACGCATCCTCGAAACCCAGAACCGTGAGTTTGTTCTATATGGCTGGTTGGGAAAACCGAATGACCCATAATTTCTTAGCCTTGTTATGCTGAAGCATCTATTTGTCATCTATTTGGGAAACCTATGTTTGTTGTCCCAGTTGACTATGGAAGCCACACAGTTCTTGGTTGGGTGTGGTTTTCTACTGTTGTGAGGGAGGTGATTGTTGTTGCAGAGGTAGGTTTTACCAAGCCTGTGAGCGACTCTCTCTAGGTGAAGGAGTCTGCTGGGAAGTGGTATTCTTCCAGAGAGAGTCCAGCACCAACTACAGATCTTTAAGACTTCCTGATCTGACCTGTTGCTGAGACCCAGAGAGGGAGGTGAAGCATTGATAGACTGTGCTTGTGAAGATGTATGCTCCCGGGTGGAATAGGCATGTGGGGAATGAGAGTCCGTGAGTAGTGGTTATAAGAAGGCATCTTGGGAAGAATCCTTCTAGTTATTCTGTGCAGATTTCCCTGTAACCTTAGCCTAGACTAGGATTCCTTGCCTTGGGTGGATCTTAGTCCCAGCTCAGTGGTGACCCACTACTGAGCATGATGAGTAGCGTGGTCTAAGGCTGGGAGGTTCATGGAAGGCCTGCACGTGGTTGGTGGAATTACCATGGTAACAAAGATAAGTATCATCTTATGCTTAATGTTATGTTTTGCATGCTTGTAATGCTTATATGTATCATGTATTTTGTTGTGCTTATGAATTATTGTTAATGCCAGGGATTATTTATGTTAGCAGTAATCTTGTGCTTACTCTGAGTTAAATGTGTTTAATTTGATTTAAATTCATGTTATTAATTAAGTATGGGAATGATGTTGTTCCGCATAGTAGCATTTTCCTGGCCAGTGGGATGATGGCCGGGGGGGACATTACATTAGGGATTTTATGCACATGTTTAATAATATTGATGATGATATGTGATTGACATTGCTATGATCCCTGTGACTTATGAGCCCATGAAGGGCGTAGCTGTTGATGTGTAGGATCATGCTCGATGGACATGTACCATGTTGGACCGGTACACATGGGGAGATGATCAGTTCAGACATCCATGGGGCTGAAGAGCCCACTATATGGATGTTGAGACCCATCAGAGGGAAGATATAGGACAAGGATGGATCAAATGCTTTTCACCAGAGAAGAGGAGGAAGTTCCACCAGAGTCACCCTAACAGAGCATGACCTAGGGGGGTTATGCCCTCTCCACTAGAACGTTGACCCTGGAAGGCCCAAGACGTCACCCAGGATGATCATGATGTCATGTAGCCTTTTGGACGTCTTGGTTGGCAGATTTGGTAGTATTGGCATTCGTGGTAGGTTGGAGAAGCCCAAGGAGGGCTAATGTCTTGCTCCAGGATGTTGCACTTGTCCTAAAAGGGGCTAACGTCACCCTAAAGGGGACATGATGTCTATATTTAGCTTGATTAGGGTTTAATTTTAATACTTTAATGTAAAACAATATGAATTTTAGTATTTTGGCCCTGTAGGCCTTTTTTATGACCTAAAAGTGAAATTAGATCATGGTATAGTATAAACTCAAGGTTTTTACTCTAATTTTAGAAGGATCTTTCACTCACCACTTGGAAAGGTTTTAAATTTGTGCCCTCTTTAGGGTTTTTGTTTAAAATGTTGAGGCGCACTTGTTGAGGGAGAATTTTTATTGGCATTTTGGCATTTATCTTGGTAGAAGATGTTACAACTAGGGTTTTCTAATTGATTTCTTGTTTGAATGTAAGTAAATTTCTACAAAACTTCTTAATTGAATGGTTGTAGTTTTATTTCTCTTGCATTTATGGTTATAATTTGTTGATTAAAACCCTAGGGGACAAACACACATAGAAGGTCCTTGTCTCATGTCCCTATCAAGATTTTTAGCCATTTCATTTGTTGAAGATAGAGCCTTGCCTTAGCAACACTCTACTTTTAGCACCTATTGAAGAGGATTGAGCCTTGCCTTAGCAACACTCAAATCCATTTTCTCCTATGCTAGCCATTTTTTTTTACTTTTCTGAAGCTAAGAAGGAAAGACACATCAAGGCCTAGTTCCCCTACACCTTGATGAGCCGATTTTCTAGGGTTTGTTGGTGAAGCCTTGCCATAGAAACACATTTCCTGAAAAACATCTTGTCTTAGTTTTATGCCACCTTTTTTGAGCTAGTCATTTTTTCCATTGAGCTAAGGAAGGAGGAGAAAGCACTAGGCCTAGTTCCCCTACACCAAAGTGAGCCTCTCTCCCCTAGGTTTTTGTCCTTGAGGCCTTTCCATAGCAACACTTCAAGTCTTGACCCTCCCGTCCTTAGTCTTTCTATTATATGCTGATCCTTCAGCTTCTGCATCCTCCTTTTGACTCCATTTACCCTAGGAATGCACTGATCTAAGACCTAGCATGTGAGTACTATGATCAAAACAACCTTTAATACATTGAACAAAACCCTAACTACTCTAACCCTATCCTAAGACTAACCCTACTAGCTAAATGTTGTTGTTAGCTTTTGATAAAACATTATTTTAATAATTAAAAAAATTATTCTCATTTAAATGGAAATATTAATATATTTTTAATTTATTTGAATTTCATGGAGAATAGAGGGAATATGAATATTTTCAACGATTAGAGTGATAGTTATAAAAATTGTATAATTTTATAATAATTATTATTGTTGTTAAAATTGGGTGATAGAAAAAAAATAGAATTTAGATAAATATAAAACTTTATAATTTTTAATGATTTAAGTTTATTTAAAATTATTCCAAACTTTTAAAAATATCATTCTATCATAATCTATATATTATCAACCTTAAAATTTATATTGAGTTATTTTCATATTTATAATGAAATTGATTTTTTGTATTATAATATTATAAAAATATTTCCAAAACACACACACGCGCGCGCGCACGCGCACACACACACACACACACACACACACACACACACACACACAACTTATTTTAATGAACATTTATACATTCATAGCCATCCTCACTCTTTCAATGTTGTGAAATGTAAGTAGAAGAACCCCCATTTTTTGGGGAATGATAGTTACCTCCACGTATTATTATTGTAATGGTGTTAGTGGCTACTGTTAACCCCCACTTTTAGGGATAACTAGGAGATAATGTCTCAAGGCCCACAGGTCCTAGACATGGATTACTGAGAGCTAGATCGACTTTAGCATGGCCCTGGGGGGCCCACCTTTTCTTCCTTTCAGCACCTCTATCTTGTCAGCAACAAAAACATCCATCACCATCAGCTTGGTCTTGTGTCAGAGATGGTTCTTGCTCCATGAGGTAATGAGTCTGGGTATCATGGTATGTGTCACTTTGATCATCAAAACCCTTGAATATGTGCATTTGATTCATTTTTTTTCTAACAAATGCTTGGATCTTATATTTCCCACTTGCCCATGTCTGGGGGGATTGAAAGGATGGCCTAGTAAGATTGTGTCCGTAGGTTTTGATTTGCCATTAGGGGGATTTCTGAAGAGTCATCATCTGCTATCATCATAGCACCACTTTTTCATCTTAATTCTCACTCATCTATCCCATTACACTTGTCCGTGCACTGGGTTGACCTATTTTTAGGATTGCACCTTATCTCGTGGGAAGAAGGGGCTAAAGGCCCAGAAGGTAAAATGAAGATGGAAAAAGATAAAATACTAAGAATAAAACCTCGAGATGCTTCACCCGGGGATCCATGAGAAAACAATAAAAGGATTCTCAGCAAGAAACAAGAGGGACCCATAAAAATAATAAAACAAGACCTAGTCAGAGGATAGGGGGTCTCATCACGAGCCACCCTATTAAGTCCATGGGTATCTAAAAGTATGACATTACCACCAACTGGTTACCACACCAGGTTAGTGACTCTTGGTTGCATGGCCAAGAGAAAGGGGGTCTCATCATGAGCCAACCTTCTCATCTCTATGAAAGTACTTATGGGTAATGCTTCCACCTCTAGTCACCACACTAGGGTAGTGTCCACTGATTATATTCTTGAAATAAAATAATAAAAGAATAAGAATAAAAGGCATGAATGGGCTTGGAAAAAATTTGCATCCACGACAGGGGCAGCTCACCTTCTACAAAGGCACCCACGGGTAAAGGTTTTCATCCTCTTCTCTCATTGCACCCACTTTCCTAGGAATCCCTTGTCCACATCACCCACTTACATGGCTCATATGAAACCTCTTCCAGAAACTTTCCTCTTTCAATGGACACTAGCCCAATAGGATGCCCTGTCATTTTCTCCAAACTTGTATTGCAGGCTTGTTTAATGTCTTTGAGATTTTAACTGAGATATTAGGGATTTTATGAACATGTTTAATAATATTGATGATGAGATGTGATTGAAATTGCTATGATCCCTGTGACTTATGAGCCCATGAATGGTGTAGTTGTTGATGTGCAGGATCATGCTCGATGGACAGGTACCATGTTGGAATGGTACACATGGGGATATGATCAGTTTAGACCTCCATGGGGCTAAAGAGCCCACTAGATGGATGTTGAGACCCCATCAGGGGGTAGAGATAGGACAAGGATGGATCAGAGGCTTTTCACCAGAGAAGAGGAGGAAGTTCCACTAGAGGCACCCTAGCAGAGCTTGACCTAGGGGGGTTATGCCCTCTACATTGGAATGTTTACCCTGGAAGGCCTAGGACGTCACCCATGATGATCATGATGTCATCCATCCTTGTGGATGTCTTGGTTGGGAGATTTGGCAGTATTGGCATGTGTGGCAGGTTGGAGAAGCCCAAGGAGGGCTAACACCTTCCTCCAGGATGTTGCACTTGCCCTAAAAGGGGTTAATGTCACCCTAAAGGGGACATAACATCTCTCTTTAGCTTTATTAGGGTTTATTTTTAATTATTTCATGTAAAACAATATGATTTTTAGTATTTTGGCCTTTGTCATCCTTTTTTATGACCTAAAAGTGAAATTAGGTCATGGTATAGTATAAACTCAACGTTTTTACTCTCATTTTAGAAGGATCTTTCACTCACCACTTGGTGAGGTCTTAAATTTGCGCCCTCTTTAGGGTTTTTGGCTAAAATTTTGAGGTGCACCTATTGAAGGAGAATTTTTATTGGAATTTTGGAATTTATCTTAGTAGAAGGTGTTACAACTAGGGTTTGCTACTTGATTTCTTAGTTGAATGTAAGTAAATTTCTACAAAACTTCTTAACTAAATAGTTGTAGTTTTATTTCTCTTGCATTTATATTTATAATTTGTTGATTATAACCCTAGGGGACAAAATCAGATATAAGGTCCTTATCTCATGTCCTTATCAAGATTTTTAGCCATTTCATTTGTTAAAGATAGAGCCTTGCCTTAGCAACACTCTACTTTTAGCACTTGTTGAAGAGGATTGAGCCTTGCCTTAGAAACACTCAAATCCATCTTCTCCTATGCTCGCCATTTTTTTACTTTTCTGAAGATAATAAGGAAAGACACATCAAGGCCTAGCTCCTTTACACCTTGATGAGCCAATTTTCTAGGGTTTGTTGGTGAAGCCTTGCCATAGCAACACATTGCCTGAAAAATCTCTTGTCTTAGTTTTATGCCACCTTTTTTTACCTAGCCATTTTTTCCATTGAGCTAAGGAAGGAGGAGAGAGCATCGAGGCCTAGTTCCCCTACACCAATGTGAGCCTCTCTCCCCTAGGGTTTTGTCCTTGATGCCTTGCCATAGGAACACTTCAAGGATTGACCCTCCCGTCCTTAGTCTTTCTATTATCTTTTGATCCTTTAGCTTCTGCGTCCTCCTTTTGACTCCATTTACCCTAGGAACGCACCGATCTAAGACCTAGCTTATGAGTACTATGATCAAAACAACCTTTAATACTTTGAACAAAACCCTAACTAATCTAACCCTAGCCTAAGACTAACCCTACTAGCTAAATGTTGTTGTCATCTTTTGATATAAATATCATTGTGTAGCCATCGTCCTACTTGTGATCAATTGAATGGTTATTTAAGGGCATTACTTGAATGAAGTGTCAATTGTTACATTGAATACCATGTTCTTTAGCATTTAATGAAGAAGTAAAATTGTGTATCAATGCTATTTTATAAACATTGAATTCATCGATATTTATTATTCAATTGCTTATATATATTATATAGTCATTGATTATATGAAGTAATAACCAAATGGGTAAGCTTGCATATATCTGTTTCTTGTTGTTTTGTCTCAGGTAGGTGCATCTCTATTTTGGCTATACTTCTCTTTATTGGTTGTTAGCTATACCATCTTCTCGGTGGTGACTTGTGAGGGGGGAATTTACCTTTTTTCTTACAATCCTTTGCCTTCTCAAAACCCCAGGTCATCAGGAATGTCTCCCCTGGGCCTTACCTCCCTAAACAGAAAGAACAATCATATCAAGGTGACATTGTGTGGGATTGGTTCAATTTATGCCAGTTTTACTCTTATAATCTATCTTTATCCTCAATACAAACTATGCGATAACATTTTGGTGCCGTTTCCAAGGAACACTGAGTTAAAACTTCCTCAAGACAAATTTTTTTGGTAATCTTTTCTTTTAGAGTCTTTATCTTACAAACTTACCTGGTGACTCCACTAGGGTATTTTCCCTTTTCTTTGATAGTTTCAAGAAAATTATCTGGTGACTCCACTAATGATGAGCCGTAGCGGGTGTCAGTACTCAAAACCCTCTACTATGGTAACTGTCACCCCTACGAACCCTACTCCTCCTGTAAATTCCCACAAATGGTCTCACCCTGGAACCTTTGGTTGTTTTGACCTAAGTAACAACCATGGTGGATTGCATGATTTTCCCAAAGATGCCAATTCTTGGTTGCCAATTCACATTGGACCCAATTTTGTGACAGTTTTGAATTTCATCTAGCTGGTCAAGAACAACCTGATGTCTTTATGAGGCTTTTTGTGAGCTATCTTATGTAATATGCCAAGACTTGGATTGATCATTACCCAAAAGGAGGCATAAAAACTCTTGAAGAACTGGAAAGGGCCTTTAAAATAAGGTGGTGCAATCATGAACACACACAACCCTTATACTCTCAATATCTTAATATTTTCAAGGGTTCCAGCAAGGGCATTAGGGATTTCAATGATAGGGTTCCAGCGAGGGCATTAGGGATTTCAATGGTATAGTATAAACTCAGGGTTTTTTCTTTTGTTGTTTTGTTATATTTTATTATTATTAATATTAATATTCGTTTAAATTAAATTAATTGTAATTATTTTAAAAACAATTAAATTTTAATAATAAAATTTAATTAATTAAAAAAAAAATCAAATTAAAGTTTAATAAGGTTTAATTAAGTTTAATAAAGTTTAATTAAACTGTAAAGTTTAATTATTTCAAAAACATTATTTAGTTTAATTTAAGGTAAAGTAAAGTTAATTTAGTTTTATATATTTCAAAATCAATAAGTATGTTCAAGATCACATTAACTGGTTTAAAAAAAAAAAGTTTTAAGGACTTAAACCATGATAAAAGAGGGAGGGGTTCCATGCACGCTAGGAAGGTAAGTTAAAGGAATTAGCGAGTGTGGTATGGTTCTAGCGTAGCTACCAAACGAGGGAGACAATAGTTCTCTTAGGTGAAGACATCGAGCTTAGATGCTTTAACCCTGACCTAGCCACTTCCCCTAAAGAGAGTAACGTCTGTTTACAGACAAGTGAAAACAAAACTTACGCTTAACATTATTTTCAAGTTTAATTTGCGCAAATGTGAACTGCCCTAGACTCTTCCTGATAAAAATTTGGTTGATGCAGATTCAATTATATAGGATGGTTAGGACGAGAGGAAATCGAGGCAGAGGGGCATCATCATAGGGACCGCCAATGTCACCACCACTATCACTTGAATTATCTCTCATTCTGCGCTCTTTGGAGGCCATAAATGAGAATTTAAAGGGGCTTCATCTAGTAGGGATCAAAGTGGAACCCCGACCATCTGGAATGGGTAATCCTGAAGCATCGAGGGATTCAGGGGGAGGGAATCCACCTAAAGACATCATTAGAGAAATATAGAAGATCAAACTTCCAGAGTTTGTCAGAGGTCATGCCAGTGAACATGCAAAGGCATGGTTAGAAGGAATGACATGATGTTTCACCTTAAAAGACTATGCTTCCACATCAAAGGAGAAAATAGTTATCTTTCAGTTAAGGGACAATGCCTTGAACTGGTGGGCAAACCTGGAGAGTCAATTGCACCTTACCCCGGACACCGTCTCTTGGGAACTTTTTGAGGAGAGGTTCTGAATGAAATATCTACCAGCTTACTATGAGGAACAATAAGTGGGAGCATTTCATGTTGTAGTACAAGGAAACAGGACTGTGGAAGAGTACGAGATCAGGTTCATGGAGTTAGTGAAATATGTTTCATACATAGATAATGATCAACGACAGGAAAAACGCTTTGTCTATGGGTTAAACCCTAAGATAAGGGCCATGGTGAGGATGTGGAAACTGTCTTCAGTAGCGGAAGCAGTCGAAAATGCAAGTTATGTCGAGGAACACATGAGCCTAAACAGAGGTATGAGATCGACCTTTCCACATCTTCCTGGATTCATGGGGAAGGCCCCTGGGACCTTCTCCAGGGGAGGGAACTCTAGACCACCTCCATATGGTAATAGAGTCATGCCAAGGACAATTTCCGAAGGTATTTCAATGACAGTGACTGCAACATCCTGTTGATCACCAACGACACAGGTTGGTCCACGACCTTCTCAGGGAGCATCTAGTAGGGGCAGGGGTTCCAAGGGAAGGAACTCATTTTAGAGACCATCACAGAGCGGTGCCCATGTTCAATCTGGTGTTACATGTTGGGGATGTGGAGGACCACATTACTAGCATGACTTCCTAGAGTTGCAAGAAATATTTGTGCATAGAGAAGGAAAGGCCCTGATGGGAAGAGAAATTAGCAGCCACCATATTTATGTAGTAGTTAACAATTTCTAGGAAGAACATCAATCCACAATGGTGGAATCTTTAGGTATGCTAAATCATTTCAATGTTAAAATTTTATTTGATTCTGGTTCTACAGATAGTTTCATTTCACCATCTGCATTAGAAAAGAGTGGGATAGAAACCTACGAGCATGACAACTTTAAACAAGTCGAGATGGATTCGGGGGAAAAATAAGCAGTAGGACCAAGAGTTGACAATTGTCTAGTAGACCTGGGAGTGTGTACTACCATATTGAAGGTATACATCACTGCTCTCGGAACGTATGACCTAATCATTGAAATGGATTGGTTAGAAGCACAACGAGCTATGGTAGATTTTTTTGCAAAAAGGGTGCTTTATGTTGACGATGAAGGAAGGCCAATAGATATCCACGATGTACGAAGAAAGGTGTCTTTACGCTTTATCTCAACTATGAAGGTTGAGGGCCATGCTAATGCAAGATAGAGGAGTGATAGCTTATGCTTCAAGGAATTTGAAGAAACATGAGGAACTTTATGCTACTCATGATTTAGAGTTGGCAGCTGTAATGCTAGCTATGAAACTTTGGAGGCACTATCTAGTGGGACGAAACTTTGAGCTCAAAATGGGCCATCAAAGTTTAAAACATCTCTTCACTCAAAGGGATCCGAATGCCAGGCAAAGGCGATGGATTGAGTTTATGAGTTAGTATGATTTTGGTATTTCATACATCAAGGGAAAGGAAAATGTGGTCATGGATGCCTTGAGCAGGAGACCACATGTCTTCTCCTTGGTACCCTTAAATGTCAATCTGAGGGAACGTGTGTTGACGCAACTCCATGGAGACAATTGGTCTTTAAAGGTTACTTCAAACCTCCAGAGTGGGAGGAAATTAGATCCAAAGTATGAAGGATACAGTCTGGAAGCAGATAGACTATTAAGATATCAAGGAAGGATGTACATCCCCGAAAGTGGGGATATTCGAAGCATCATACTGAAGGAATCCCATAGAGCACTTTATTGTGCGCATCCAGGTGTGAAGAAAATGTACACATACATGAGGAATATCTTCTTATGGGTAGGCATGAAGCATGATGTAGTCCATTTCGTCGCCAAGTGCCTACAGTATCAACAAGTGAAAGCTAACCACCATCACCCGACAGGTCTCCTACAACCACATGATGTTCCTATGACCAAGTGGGAAGTCATTTCTATGTATTTTGTTGTGGGGTTGCAGCTCACATCTCATTGACACAATGTCATTCTTGTGATAGTAGATAAGTTGACCAAGAGTTCTCATTTTATTCCAGTTAGAGACACTTACGATGTCACTGATGTGGCACACGTGTTTGTAAGCGAGGTCATCCGTTTGCATGGGATACCCAAGAAGATCATTTCAGATAGGGACTCTAGATTCACTTCTAGGTTTTGGACAAGTTTGCAGTTAGCGATGGGGACTCAGTTGAACTTAAGCACATCTTATCATCCGGAAAAAGATGGGAAAATTGAGAGAGTAAATTAGGTTATGTAAGACATGCTTAGGATGTGTGTTATGGATAATCAAACTCGTTGGGAGAAGTACATACCTTTGGTAGAGTTCACCTACAATAAAAGTTTTCATAGCTCCATTGGAATGCCACCCTACAAAGCTCTGTATGAAAGGCCTTGCAGAACACTGTTGAGTTGGGAAATATTAGAAGACCGAGTAACAGTTGGGTCAGAATTGATTCAAGAGATGGAGGAACAGGTGATTCAGATTAGGCATAGACTAAAGGAAACACATGATAGACATAAAAGTTATGCGGATGCACACAGGACCGACCGAAGTTATAAAGTGGGAGATCATGTTTTCATTCATATCAGACCCAATAAAAGTACCATTTGGTTTGGGAAGGGGATAAAGTTATCACCTCAATTTATACGACCGTTCAAAATCCAAGAGAAAATTGGGCCAGTTGGCTATCGTCTCATATTTCCACCCCACTTGCATAAAACTCATAATGTTTTTCATGTATCTGTTCTACGTCATTATGTTGTTGACAAATCACATAAACTAAATTGGAAGGAATTGCAGGTATCAGACGCGGGAACCCTCACAATAGAACCATTACGCATATTGGACCGTAGAGTCCGACAGCTTAGGAACCATCTGGTAGACCAAGTTAAGGTCCAGTGGGACAATTATAGTCCAGGATCTGCTACTTGGGAGGATGTCAAGACATTACAATGAGATTATCCCTCACTTTTTTTTACCACCTCGAGAATATGTTTCTCGAAGGTTGGGTGTATGAGACACCACCTTTTGACTTAGACCACAAGGATTACTAGAGGCCTAATCACCTTTATTTTCTGTTCACAATGAAACTATTAATGATACTCTTGAACTTTTAAGACGTAAGAACCTTTTTGAATGTTTAAATGTTATTTGAATGATGATGGATATGATGCAATCTATTATGTGAATGTGAAATCTATGAATTTTTAACGTTATGTGAACGATGGTGGGTATGATGCAATCTATTATGAGAATGTGAATACTATGAATGTTTAAAATTTATTTGAATGGTGATGGATATGATGCGATCTATTATGTAAATGAAAATTTTGTGAACGAGTAACATCAATTGAATTATGGGGATCTTATGAAATCTATTTCTAACTTGAAAACTTTGATATTAAGTTGTTGGTACATGGATACCAAATTGCGATTATTGTTGTATGCAATTATATGACGATAATGCATAGATATGTGTGAGTTTGTGTTATAGACTAATCTGCAGGTCATTGGGCTATGAAATAGCCAAGGGATAATGATAATGAAAGTGGATTTCATGACCACTGACCGAGATACAATATGGTATGAATCTTCGTATGTGAAATTATATTGGTTTGAATGCATTTCTATGATATGTGGACCAGTGTAGGATTTCAGGTGGTGAGACTTCGTAAAACTGAATAAACGATGACAAAACTCCCAGCAACACAGTGCCACTGTATATTCCATTGTAGGGTGTGGACCCTAGTCCTATTAGGAGGGGTGGAGGCCTTTCCCACCGTGTATCCTCTAAAACCTGGAGTCATGGGAGGACGTTGTTAGCTCACGCTCCCCTAGACGTGTGATGATGACTGTCAGTTGCCTACTAGGGAAGCTCAGTCAAGATAGTCACACTTCTGCTTACGGGTTCTATTTGGAGTTAGGTCGATATAGTTGACGCTCCAATATATTCTAGTAGAGGAAGGATAGGAATGGAAGATGGAAGTAAGTTAGGGAGGAAGGATGAGTAGAAATAGTTGAGAGTGTATGGAGATTTTCCTTATGGTGGAATTTATTGTTTTTCCTTCTGAAAAGAAAATGTGTATATATGCATATTCATAATTACTTAACTAAACTACAAATTGTCTAAATGAACATTGTTGATCTAGATTATTGTAATTAAGGAATTTCACAAACATTTGATTGGTCTATTAACTTTTATAAAATGAATAGTCTTGTTGATTAGATTGGATGCATACATAAATTACTATTGAGGTGATAGTTATTGTTATTAGTACATGCACGAGACTTGTATGTACTAGCTACACATGCATTTCTTTCACATGTACACTATTATGTATGAATTTTCTTGGCTTACTTACTGAAAATGTTGGTTATGGGATATGAATGTGTGAACCATGTGTCTTTTCCCTTGTATCATAAAATACTTTAACTTTGGGACGAAGTTTCCTAAAGGGTGGTTGTATGTAACAACCTTAAGTAATTAATCAATTGTCATGATTTAAATAATTGTTTAATGTATATTAGTTTAATTAATTAATTAATTAATTTTCCTCGTTAAATATTTGTTGAATGTTTATTGGTTTAATTAATTAATTAATTAATTTCATGATTTAATATTTGTTTAATAAAATCCATCTTAATAAATTATTAATTATTATTTTGTATCGAAAGATCAACCCATTAATGAAAAGGGGATGAGGTGGTTGACACCTAATTGAGGGAGGGTAGTTAATAATTAAATGAAGGGAGAAGGCGGTGAATGAGACAGGGGCGGGGGGAAGGAGGATAAGAGAAGGGAAAATACTCGGGAAGGGGACTTTTTTGTTTTTGGGAGAGAATCATTTTTCATAGGAGAGGACTGTATTGCTGGTTTGGGCTAGAGGAGATTGCTGGAGGATTGTACTACTGGTTTTGCTTGAGGAACTTGTTGGAGTTTGGTTGACTGTTACAGGGGAGCACCTGTTGCTGGGAGGTTTGGGCTCGGGGGCCAGGAATCCTTACGAAATCCTGGAGCTAGGGAGCTGGAGAGGCTTTGTTCCTAGCTAGATGGGAGGAAAAGATTCAGTTTTCAAGTAGTTTTCAAGCAGTTTGCAACAACAGGAAAGAAAGGGACACACTTCTTCTTCAAGAGGTATTTTACCAGTATTAATTTTGTTAAGAATGAAAGTTATAATATGTATCTATGTATTGAAAATGTGTAATATGTTGTGTAATCTGTTTATGATTATTTTGGATTGTATAATTTGAGAATTTGATATTCAACTGATTAATTGCTAGAACTTCAACATAAATAAGATAAATTTGTTGTAATGTAAAACATAAATAGAAATTAGATGTTACAACATAAATTTGTTCATAAGGAGTCTTTCTGAAAAGAAAAGTAATATAGATTAAAAATTTACCATTTAACTTTGAAGCCCTAGTTAAGGGCCTTACAAAGAGTAAACACTTCAACCACTTAGCCTACAACACAAAGTTAGATCTAGCATTCATTCATAAAGTACAAGTATATCACTAAGCAACATCAAATCTATCCATCATGCATAATAACAACAACACTAGGCAAATCAATGACAAGCACAGTAGACACAAGATTTACGTGGTTCGCCCCAGTGTGGGGCTATGTACACCAACTACTTCTTCTTCTCTATTATTCTTCAATCTCTTACATTCATCTACTCCTATGAAGTAAGCTACAGAGACAAGCTTTGCAGAGAACAGGAGATCTGCACACTGAGCACTAGATCCTCCTTCCCAAAATTAGGTCAAGGCATATAGAAAACTCCTCTATCAAGCATAGAGCCGTACATACACATTCTATTGCACAAAGAAACTCAGAGCTATTTGCACTTAGCCTTCCAAGCTATTCACCCTTACATCGTTTCTCTACTACTACTACTACTCATCCTTACAATATTACTTATTTATAATTTTACAATAAGGCCTAAACATGGGTAAACCCATGGGCCAACATCCAATAACCCATTACAAAAACCCTAATGAACCCATTTTTGGGTCCACAAAGCTCGCAAAAACAAGTGAGATCTGTGATCTCATCTCCGTCTGGGAGATCCTTCCTTGATCACTGCGTCGAAGTCCAGAAAGTGGTCAAACCTGACCAAGATTTCCTCAAAACTTGGTTGAGGGCCAACAACCCCCAACACTCACCTATGACTCACCTTGAGTCACTCGGGTCTAGGAAACATAGATTCGAAGGTCTCGAGCTTCAATCGATCTTCCTTGACTTGCTTCTTCACTTGAGCCATCTTCTCAGTGAGTTCTTGGATCATCTGTTCTGTAACAAGCGCTTCCAGGCGTTGTTCCACTGACACAACCACTTGGTCCAGTTGCGATCCTTCTCCTTCAATTTCTTCAAAAACCTTGTAGGATTCATCCTGCACAGGTTGGAGCTTCTACGTGACTTCCATTACCCTGACTTGGATGGAAGCAATATGTTTATGTACCACATGTTGTTCCTGAGATATCTTCATCCTTTCTACCATAATCAGTAGCTTCATATGCGCATATACTTACATTTCCTACTACTGCGCCTCCTATAACTGTGCTTCTAGTTTCCTTAGCTCTGGATCTTTTGTGAGGCATTCAAAAGTCTGTGCGCTTTTGTTGCTCAGTTGTTTTCATTCTCAGGCAAGGGATCTGATCCTTCCAACTGCATTCTTAGCAGCTTCCTCCCTTTGATTATGTACTTCCTTTCTCACATTTTCTAATCTTATATTGCATTTTCTAATCTTCTCAATTGCGTGGGCTCATCCCCCAATTATGCACTCTCTGATGAGGAAGGCACAATAGGTGCTGCGTGGATCAATTGAATATCTTGTTGTATCTCCTTGAGCTCCTTCTCAACCCTTCCATACAACTTCTCTTACTTCACTCCATATCTCTGCAAGAGATCTTCAGACGCATCCTCCATTGCTCCACGGACTAGACTGATATCATCTTCTGTGAGTGTGGCCTCTAGTTGGGGATTATTGGTGCATGTCTTCTTTCTTGCTAACAGTTTTCGTGGAGAAGCCTTCATTTTCCACGGTGTTTCAATTTCAGTAAGGGGATCTTTCGGTGGTGTAGCTTCGCCTTCTCCTTGATTTTCTCCTTCTTCCCGTTCTCCTTTTCCATCGGCTTGGTCTTCTCCTCCTCCTCTTGCAGGCAAGCTAGATCCACTTTCTTTCGAGGAAATGTCCTATCATCAGTATCTATATTATGAACTTCCTCCTTTTTCTTCTTCTTCTTCGCACTGGACTTTCCTGCATGCTCGAACCAAGTGACCAAGGGGCTTCCTATAATGTCAGTGTTGGAGAGTTCGACATCAGTGACAGGTGTTTGAAACTCTTCTGGCCATTCCTTCGTGATCTTCTCCATGTCTTCATCGGTCATATTGTAATAATATTATAACTCCTCATTTCTCTCATCTCTACGCATAGTTATATATATATAATGTGGATCTGCACAGAACTTAGCTATCGGTCTATACGGGTGCAATGTGCACAGTGTCATGCACGCGAATAACTCGATGGAAACCTTCAATTGTTTATAGTATGCATGGAACACAATGTTAGACTACCATTGCTTCGACATGTCATTGGTGTACCACAAGGTTGAGAACCTAGAGGCCAATGACTTTGATGTGTCGATCTCTGGGAAGGTCGATCCTTTCGTCATTTTCCAAGAGAAAAATCAAATCAATATGAGCATCCAACTAAAGTGGAACTTGTATTCCTGATCCTAAGATTCGCGACAGTCTTTCTCGAGCTCATTGACGAGGTAGATCTCCTAATTCATCTGCATTCCCTTCACACATTTTCCTGCGAGGTCCACCACAAACACAATGACCTACATGGGGTGATTATTAATTACAATATTGGTAGTTATGAGTTGGAAAGGGAGGTGCACTGTGCCATCCTGGATAGAGGCTACCTTGTAGCCTCGCTTTCCCTTCTCGAATTTTCCATAAGCCTCCTTGATACATTATGCCAGGGAGCGATCCGAGGTCTTCTGATCAGAATCTGGACCAGGGGTCTAAAATTTGCTCAATTTTCAAAGTGCTCAGAATGCAACAAAAATGGTGCCATTGTGTCCGTCTCATTCTCCTGATTCCGGCGGTATATTTACTTTCGCAAACGGAGTCCGTATGGAGAAGTTATCGCGTTCTGTTCGCCAAGGCAAACAGGGAAAAATTTGATGCTGACTGGGTAGGCCGTATAGCTGACGTGGCATAGTCCGTACAGATGACGTGGTAGGTAGGTGACATGGCACATTTTTATTGGTTGACTGTGGGCGAGTAAGATTACGACACATGGCAGTTTTGATGGAAAATGATTGGGTGCCATGTGGCCCAATCACGGGCTGCCAGGTGGCACCCCGATTTTTGACTATTTGGTCTTGGGTTCAAAAGTTTTTGGGGTCGACCGGATTTGAACCGGTGACCTCCCCTACTATCCAACGCTTTAACAACTCTCCACTAACCAACATACCCGTACGTGTTCTTTGTTAAATGGGTTGGCGTGTTTATATATATGTTTGAAGTTGGTAATGTTTTGAAAAGGGGGCGGGCCGGGGCTCAGCCCTGACCCATATTGCATACCATACGAAACTTACATTATAACCATATGTTATATATAACATATCCGCGCCAAAGTTTACGCATTGTATTGCAATGTATTGCAAATACATTGCATTATTATAAACCGTGCCTTTGGTTTAAATTCGTGCGGGGTATATTTCAATTTGAAGCCGCGGTTATATTACATGGTTACACATGTGACCGGGGGATCCGTTCGCGCGCTCCATTTCATTTAACCGTGTGTTTTATTGTGCGGGAGTTTTGTTAAATGGACCCGTTTCTATGGTATAACACATGACCATTCCGGTTGCTTTGGCGTGGGGGTCAAACTTTATACACAGCCCACGGTTCTATACAATGACATATGACCATTGTTTTTTTGGCGCGCGGGTGTATTTGTTAATGGCCCGTGGTTTATTATATGTAACCATTGTGTAATGGAGCGCGCACATGTTACATTGTATTACAATGTATTTGTATTGCAATATATATTTATATGAATATATGTTCGCATATATGCGCGGGATTTTTAAACCAATGTTTTACCATTATGCATAATGCATGCGGTTTCAAACGGTTAGCTTTTTATGCGCTGGGATGTGGCCATATGGCCTCCCATGCGCCCAACACCTCCGACTTGGGGGGCCTTAGTTCTTCTAACGGTGCGAAAATTTGGCACCAATTTCGGGATGCGCGTGCGTGCTGGGTTTAAGCACTGAAAACGCTCAGAAGCCGGGTTAACTTCACACAGGTGCGAAATGGCGAACAGGTGACAGCAAGCTTGAAGGAGAAAAATGGCAGAATGCATAACTTCTTCAGTTTTTGACCAAATCAGGTGCTGTAAAAGCCCATCTAGGGGTTTTTGGATGTTCTGAGTCCATTGGCACAGCTTTCACAGGAATTTGGAGACTTATAATGCAGGTTTTTAACCATTGAAGTTTGAGGAAGCTCCAGGAAGCTTAAAGCCCTCATTGTTTGAGGCATTGCTCAGATGAGCACATATCCATTTTCTGAGACTGAATAGTCATTCTTGACTGTTTATTGTGCTTTGAACACATTGGGATAGTTTTCAGATCCATTGGAGGACTTCTACAGGTATTTTTTCTCCATTGAAGCTCAGGGAAGCTTGGAGGCCACATGTAGAAGAGGTCATTACTGGATGAGACAAGATTTATTTGCAGAGTTCTAATAGTCAAATTTGGGGTTTTTATGTATTCTGAAT
This sequence comes from Picea engelmannii, assembly GCA_009831015.1. Classification (NCBI taxonomy): domain Eukaryota; kingdom Viridiplantae; phylum Streptophyta; class Pinopsida; order Pinales; family Pinaceae; genus Picea; species Picea engelmannii. The sequence goes on along the minus strand of ML778370.1, from coordinate 293,011 downwards.
CCAATGGTACAGTCTTTAAATCCATTTTAGTTGAGCAGCATCTTGTAAAGAGAATTTGAAAAACTAATCCCAAAGAGCCAAGTCCATTGAAGGAGGCTCAAGGAGATGTAGCCCAGAGAGGGGTGAACTCCTTTATCATATTGGTATTGCTGTGATTTTGATGTGTTATTTGCTGCATTTTATATTGTTGTACATTGGTTTATAACACATATTTAATCTTTTAAAAGAACATTTCCTCACACATGAACATTGACAAGAAGAACCAAGAACTTAACACATAAACCAACTTGCATATTTTAACACATGAAGCAAGGTCCTGTTAAGGTTTATTTTATTGAGGTAGATGGTGCTTGCATAGCATAACAAGTCAGCCTTCTATTTTCAGATCATCTTCCCTGGGTAAAAATACTGAGGGTCGGGTCCATGCATGCTCAATCTTGTAATCAAGTGGATCATCATTGGATCCACAATATTTTTCCAGTCAAGCCATAGGTATCCGTAATGGTATTATGAAAAGAGGATTTTAACACAAGCGTTAACCTCCTAGTGTTGGCCAAAATGGGGAATATTTATTACATTCAGTATCATGGACTACATGAGCTCCTTAATCCAAGGCTGGGATACTAGGCGAGGCTTCTTCCTAGTCGTCTTCGTCAAATATCTATGGGGTGCGAGCATCGCATAGTTCTTTCTGTCTCCAAGGTTGAAGTCATTGTTCTTGAGTAGTGGGATTTGTCCCAACTGGCTCCCAACTATGCGTATTCCTTTTGGGATGTACGCAGTGATCAAAGTGTACTCAAAGTCCCATGGGATTATGTCACGGTTAACCACGCCAGTCAAAGGCTGGATATAATCTGGTAAGATCGAAGGAATCTTCTTCATTGGTCAGTTGTGGGGTTGAAACAACTCGAATGACATCCAGTCGAAGGGGAAGCCTGGATTCCCCTAGTTGACAACGCCTGTACTCATTCAGACATAGCTTTATCAGCCATAAACTTCTTAAGGACCTCCTCGATGAAATTTTCTAACTCAGTGCATCAACTAACATTCTTACTGTTAAACAAATGGGTCAGGGTAGGCAAATGGACAGGTGGGTCAAACAATGGATGGTGAGGTCTGATAGCACAACTCAACACACATAATCACTTCTCTTCTTGTCTCAGATAATCACGGGTGGAAAAAAGTGGTCCTGACGCAGCATCCGACGAGTTAAATAAGCGAGCGTTGTAACAAATTCCTCCAATGGGCAGGAATGCTTCCATCAATGTGAATATTTCCATTATGGTGAGGTATCAATGTCCCAAACGCGGTCCATCCACCCAAAAATGTGTTTCCTAGCCATTCGGGAGCATCATTCTAATGTTCGGGGCACCTCCAACGGTCATATAGCTTCGCCAGGGTGAAGTCCCATTCTACGTGGTCCTGCTATTCCGGTGAGGTTCAAATCCTTCAAACTTGCCTCCTGCGAAGTCTTCCATTTTCTCTCTATAACTTCCTCTAGCTTTCCCAACTTGGATTTCTTCTTACTAAGCTTCCTTGCCTTCTTTCTTGTGAGATGAGTCTCTCTAATTGTTTATGGATTCCTCTTCCCATTCTTATTCTTATCTTATCCTAGCATAGTGACTTCGCATTGTTGAAGTGCTTCTAAGGGGTTCAAAATTAATTCCTCTTTTCTTATTAAGTCCTGGGTGGGAATTCTTCCTTCTTGCATAGATAGATCCTTTAAACCTTCTTTTGTTATTTTGAATTCAACAGTTAATTCTCTTTCCTTCTATTGCTTCGACTTGACTTCTCGTTCTTCTATTAGTCGATCTATTTTTCTAGCTATGAAATCCCTTAGTTCTTGCTTTTTCTTTTTTATATCTTCTTCCTCTACTTTCCTTCTGATTTGATCGTCCTCGATCTAAGTCTTTCCTAACAAAAGTGGGAACGGGGCGTTGTTCTCAAAAAACTTAATAACTTCAAATTCCTCTTCATTCGATGTTCTAGGAATGATAACAGGTACATTAGTAACTCTTCTACATAGGGTTATCATCTTTCCCTAAAACAAGCTTATCCTTCCCAAGGAAGGTGTCATAGTAGGCTTTCCCAAAATTTCCCAAGTGCCTTCTATCATAATATTCACTGGTGTTTCCTCATCCAATACATAGTCTATGTCTAAGTCTCCTATTCTTACATTTATGCATTGTTTCACCTTCAAGATATCTGGTAGATTGACACCTTTGTGTTCATTCATCGTTTATTTCAACTGTGATAACATAGTTTGAGCTTTCTTTGACTCATTATCTTGATGATTATCTAAGATACTCTTAGTCTCTTGACTTCCTTCATAGTTTTATTGTCTCATGTTCATCCTTTAAACTTTATCAATCATCCTTGGACAATCCTCAACCTCATGACCAACAATTTTACAATAAAGACAACTAGGACCTGTACCAGGGCATTACTTAGAAATATGATTTGGTCTTTTGCAATTATAACATAGTGTCAATCCTCTTTTTCTCTTGTAAGTTCCCCAACTTCTTCTGTACTGCGCACTAGTATCACAATGCTGGACCTACAATTTGCAAAAAATGTTTCTAGTTTCCTGCATCCACTTATTAGTCCAAAAAATATTTCTATGCATAGGAATAACATATTTTTATTCATTTCTATTAAATTTATTCAAATCAAATCTTTCTTCCAATTGTTCCCTAGCTTTCAGACTATGACAAAATCTATTAAACACACCTAAATTCATTCTTTCGAAACAATTTTTTTTGCTTATCTTACTCTTATCAAAGCACAAAGCTTTACCTCTTTTAAGATCTTACCTCTTTTCTTCAGATCAGGTTTCTTTATTAGCACAAAGCTTGGCAATTCAAGTAAAATACTACACACTACAACAACAAATCTATGCACAAAGATTCTCTTTTATTTACTTCAGTTCCCAACAATCACAGTTTCAGGTCCCGACAACAGAACCATTTGTTGGCATAGGGGCAAACCCAGGTTTCAACGCTTCAACAACACACCAACAAAACCCTAACTACCAATGCTTTTGGCAACACCTGCGAATCAGGCGAAGTCTCACTCGAGGTATAAGCAAGAGGGGTTACATGAATCAGGTGTCTGTAACTAAGCTGGGACATAGATATGTGATTATAACACTTCGCACAACACTTTAATAACACTTAGAAGATGATACACATTAGTTTATTATCTTTTATTAACATCGCAGATCAAACCCTACTATGGATCAAACTAGTAACAACAAAGAGTAAACACTTCAACCACTGAGCTTACAACACAAAGTTAGATCTAGCATTCATTCATAAAGTACAAGTAAAGCACTAGGCAACATCAGATCTATCCATCATACATAATAACAACAACACTAGGCATATCAATGACAAGAACAACAAACACAAGATTTAAGTGGTTCACCCCGGTGTAGGGCTACATCCATCGTCCACCAACTGCTTCTTCTTATCTATTATTCTTCAATCTCTTACATTCATCTGCTCCTATGCACTAAGATACAGAGCCAAGATTTGTAGAGGACATGAGATCTGTGCACTGAGCACCAGATCCTCCTTCTCGATATTAGATCAAGGCACAAATCCAACTCCTCTATCGAGCACATATCCTTACATACACATTATATTGCACAAATAAACTCAGAACTATTTGCACTTATCCTTCCAAGATATTCACCCTTACATCTCTTCTCTACTACTACTACTCATCCTTACAATCTTACTTATTTATACTTTTACAATAAGGCCTAAGAATGGGTAAACCCATGGTCCGAAATCCCATAACCCATTACAAAAACCCTAATGAACCCCTTTCTAGATCCACAAATCTCTCAAAAACAAGTGAGATCCACGATCTAATCTCCGCCTGGGCGTTCCTTCCTTGATCACTGCATCAAAGTCTAGAAAGTGGTCAAGCCTGACCAAGATTTCCTCAAAACTTGGTCGAGGGCCAACACTTAATTTTAACTATGAACAAAAAACCCACATGACATCGACCCTTTAGGCATTACCTATTTTCACATATGAAGTCTTACCCGAGGTATCTATTGGGACTGCAAGAACTAGGCTTCTGCAGTAGTAAGGGAAAGGGAGGAGGATACTTGAGTCATTGTTCCTTCTTCTAGATTAAGTATGTTCTCGATTATTACATAGATTCTTACAATCATTCATGAATATTTCACCATAATTAATCCATAAACTAAGTCCTGTCTATGAAGCATAGCAACATCATTCATAAGCGCATATAGACAAGAGAACACAAGACACCATATTATCTCTAAACTCTCTCTTTATTCATCTTTCACCTTACCAAATGACTATTACATTCATGAACCTTGCATAATATTCAACCTCACTGCTTAGTCTCTCACTCTTCAGACCCTCAAATATCCCAATCCGTTACATATTTATACCCAAAATATAGATATTAAATCCCTATTCTATCTATCCCAAAAATAACCCATTACAATGCTTGGCATGGCCAACTTCAGTTAACTGGTTGTTTTCTTTCTTCTTCTTTCCTCTCTTTATGCAACTTTTATGATGTTGTTATATTTCTGGAATGTCGTGCTGTCATCCTTCATGCTTTATTCTAGAAACTTGTTTCCATATATTTCAAGATTCTAAGGAAGAAGAAGAATTTGCCAGATCCCAAAAACCTTGTTCTCTAGAAAAATTCACCTTTTGGGACTTGAAACTTGAGGCCCTAAGGTGCTAGCACCTCAAATTTCATCTCATCATCCTTATACATTATTATCATCATTATTTCTCCAAGTTATATTGTTGTTGTAAATGACTCCATAGCCCCAAAAGGCACTAGTTTACTTGATCTCTTGTGAAGGAATTGATCAAACTCTCAAACTCTATTGTCTAAAGCTTCTACTAACTTTCTCTAACCTTATCTTAGCTTAATATACTAATTTAGCTGTTGTTATTGAAAATATTTTCTGCAACTATCCTAATTGTTGTAATTTTCTGCATAATTCACTCTAATTACTAGATAACATACTCATAAATTTCTTGGGATAAGTGCTAAATTATCTACTTGATAAATGTTAAGTTTTCACTATATTCTCTTGTAATTTTGAGTTAAGTTTCTTATGGTTGTTGCAAAATACTATTAGCTGTTATAAACTGTGATAAGTGTTTTCGGTTATAAGGGTTAATGGTTAAGAGTTAGTGATAACAATTTTTATGGTTCAAATGTTATGTGTTACAAGGGTAAGGGTTAGAGATTATTTATTATAGTATTTAATATTTAATGTTAATTTTGGTGAAAGGAAAAGGTTTTCATATGTTGAGGGTTTTAAGGGTTGGTGATTTAGTCGTTAAGGATGATATGAATTAGGGTTAGATGAGTAAGGGTTATTAAGAACTAGGGTATCGTGTCAGTGGTTAGTAGTGATGGGGGTTAGGGGTTAATAATTGTAAGGGTTATATCATGCTATAGTAGTTATGTGATATAACATTTACTAGTCATGTGATTTTAGTGGCTGATAGTTTGTGTTGTGGGGGTTATGCATTATAAGTGTTAGGGGTCATAGGTATTAGGGGTGATTGGGGTTATATGATATAAATAATATGTGATAGTGAATGGGAGATAAGGTTTATAATAGTTACGAGTGATAGAGATTATAAGGGTTATGGGTTCTAGGCTTTACCAATTAGAAATTATATGGGTTAGGGTTTAAATGATAGAAACCATACATGTAAGTGATTAGTGGTTGGGGATTATGGATTAAGGGTTATAGTGGCTTTGGGTTATGGTATTAATTGATTAGTGGTCGTAGTATTTATGGGATGGCTTAATAAAGTTTAGGAGATGGGTATATAAAAGTTAAGGGGTTTAGTGTTGTGGGTTAGTAAAGATAGTTTATTATTTATAAAATCTAGAGGGAGTAGGAGAGAAGTGTTATAAGATGGTTATAAGGGTCATGATTTATAAAAGTAAGAAATTAATGTTTAAGGATTATATCTTTCAAAGCTTATGACATTTAATCATTAGGTCTCATTTGTTAAGGGTTATAGGATTTAGGGGATATAAAGGTTAGTGGTTATAATGGTTAGGGATTACATTTATCATAGTTTTTCATCATATGTGTTAGTGGTTTCATTTATTAAGTTATATAATAATTGGGGGTTGAGAATGTATGGTTATAAATATCACAATTTTCAAGTTATATTAGTTAAGGTTTAGGGTGATAAGTGTTAGTGGTTACATTAGTTAAGAGTTTAATGAGACAAGGTTAATAATAATTAGGTTTTAAATGGGTTATATATTATTTTATATAATATTTTATGGTTATATGGGATATTAGTTAGGGGTTATAGAGATTATGGGATAGTTAGGTGTTATAGTGATTATGGGTTAGGGGATATAGGGGTTAGGAATTATGGGAGTATGGGATAAGGGTAATGGAGGCTAGAGGTTTGGGGTTTTATAGGTTATGGTTTATGGTTGTTACAATTTAGAGGTATTCACATTTGTGTGTTAGGGATGAAAATGGTTAGGGTTTATATGTTATAGAGTTTAGGGGTTATAACGAATAAGAATTGGGGTTAGGTGTTATGGTTTATAGTTTAGGGGTTAAGGGTTAGAGGTATGAGGGTTTAATGGGGATATGGTTTATAGGGATTACTAGTAATGGGTTACAACTATTATGGTTTAAACATTAGTGCTTATACTAGTTAAGGGTAATATTACCTAGATATTATAGATGATATAATTTGGGGATTGGATTCTAGGGTTTATGGGTGATATGATTAGGTTTTATATAGGTTCAAATTTTTAGGCGTGAATGGTTTGGGATTATAGGGGTTTAGGTACATTGTTTTTATGGAGAATCAATGTTATTTATTTGGAGAACAATGCAATGTTTCCACGCATTTTTTGTAATGGTATATTGGTTCTCTCTATGATAAGGGGTGTTTCCCAAGCCCAATCATAGCTGGACTAGATTAGTTTAGTCCCTGGCTGGATGCTCACTGCACCATTAGATGGTCTAATCCTTGAGCTACTATACATGGATGTTGTCTTAGATAAGGAAGTATCCCAATGATACTGGAAAACACCTTGGCCAAGACGAGTTGTTAGCCAAATGTGGTTGCTATACATGCTTTATCGCCCACCTCACCTATGATAATACACTCAGTAGCCAGGATTAACTGTGTTAGGTTATGGCTCATGATTTGTACTTTACTAACATCCCATTTACCTTTGGAAAAAGTATCTCTTTCTTTCCCAAGTTGGGACTTGAATGTTTTGGTTTGATAGGGTTAGAGACTACTTATATATATGGGTTGACATCTAGAATGGATTTATCCCATTTATTTTCGAGAAAAAGGAACTCTTTTATATAGGGATATGTTTTTAGGTTAAAATTGACTCAGTGAAAGAGTAAAAGTTGTTAGGTCAACAATAGTGGTTTCAGGCACATTGTATCGATGATCCATTTTATTGAGCCCATGGTCAGTCAATTTTAATGTGTTGGGACATGAACAATGAAGGATCACTTGGTTAGGGCCAAGATAATGGCTAGCTTAGTCGGGCTTGGAAAGGAACTAATAGATCTATTAGTTGGTTTTTCCCGGTTTGGGTTTTCTAGCACAAATCGTGTTGTTGCTATGTTATTGGTTTTTATTTTTACTTCTCTTGAATTTTTGTTTCCTTTCATGTGGTATCATAGCAAGGTGAACCCAGAATATCTCACAAGAGTGTTTTGATGATGAAGAAAGATGGAGTTCCCCTGACACAACGGTCAAAGTACAGAGCTAGGGTTTCAACAAAATAAATCCCATGAGGATCAGTGCATGGACAACCCACCTGGAAGACTATTCTGTGAATGGATGCACGATTGGAGAAGGTTAAAGGTAGTTGAATATATAATGATGATTGTGGTGGTGGTGGAAAAGGAAAATCCCTAGATCATTAGATTGGATGATGGCACTAGTCTTGGAGATGATAATGCTGGTATTTTTCTGGGAGGCATGGAAGTGTGTTTGGATGATGATCTAGAATCACTTGGTGCGTAGTTTGGGTTTGGATTTTATTTTCAAAAATGCATGGGTGGTACGAATATGAGAAATGTAAAGGTGAGAGTAATTTTTATTTTATTTTAATGGAGTTGAAAAATTAATGTAAATCGACATACGATTGTAAGACCTGGTATGACATGCGTACCCTTGGTAGATTACCAATAGAGTATAGTTGTAGACCTAAGTTATAGGGGGTACATACCATATTCTTAAAGACCTTGGTTATAAAATTTGATATGGGTAGGGCCTGGAGGTGAGTGGTGCAATATAACTTGTTCAGTTTAGCCAGATTTGGTCATAGGAAACCCCGAGTCAGGTTTAAAGGAGGGAATGTTAGGTTAAACTTAACTCAGTGAAATAGTCAAAGTTGTTAGGTAAACAATAGTGGTTTCAGGCACATGGTATTGGTGAAACATGGTATTGATCCCATGTATTACATGCAATGAAGCCTTTAAATAGGCTTAGGACACTCCACTGTAAAGTGTCAGGACATGAGTGGTGAAGTCTCACTTGGTCGGGGCCAAAATATTGGCTAGCTTCACTGGGTTTGGTAAAGGAACTAATAGATCTATTAGCTGGCTTCTCCCAGTTTGGGATTTCTAGGATAAAATCTTGTTGTTTCTATGCTCTTGGTTATTGTTTTTGTTTCTCTCGCATTTTTATTTCCTTTCATATGGTTAGGAATTTGAAGGGATAATGGTTTTAATGACTAGGAGTTATAATTGTTAGGGTTAAGGGTTATACGTGTTAGAGGTGGTAGGGATGTATAGGGATAGGTTTATGGATTTCAATGGTTAATGGTTTTAATGACTAGAGGTAATATTTGTTAGGGATAAGGGTTATAAGTGTTATAGGTGGTATGGATTAAGGGTTATGGTAGATAGTGCTAGTGGTCATTTGGGTTAATAGTTATGGGGGATAGAGTTTATTTCAGTCATAGTTTCTAGGGGTTAGTCATTGTAATGATTAGCGATTGTTGTGATTATAGATTAAACATTGGTATGCACTATAGTGATACTTAAAATTAATTAGTGGTTACATGGGTTATATGGTTATGAGGTCAGGGTTTAGGGTTTCTAGGTGATATCGGTTAAAGGGTTATAAATATTGAGAGTTATTATTTACATTTAGAGTGTTTATTTTATAATATTTATAGATGTTAAAGGTTATTATAATTTATTATTATATGTAATATGAATTAGGGGTGATATGGTTAAGGAGCTAGGTATTAATTAGGTTAAAGATTAAAAGGTTTCATGGTTTAGGGCTAGTTGTCAAAGTTTTAGGGTGATAGGATTTATGGGTGATACATGTTAAGGGTTATGGTTTAGGTTAGGTTTTAGGGATTATATGAGTTAGGGGTTATAATGTTTAAGAATTATAGTAATTAATGATTCTAGAGGTTAGTAGTTTGTGTTTATTATGGTTACATGTTCTTAAGAGTTAGGGTTTAGAGTGGTTAACATTGTAATATTAAGGATTATAGGGATTATTTGTTATGAGTTATAAAGGATAGGGGTTAGAGGTGATAAGGCTAATGGGTTAAGTGTGATAGGGGTTAATTCTTATTTATTAGGTATTAGAAATTATAATGTTTATACCATATAGTGGTTAGGGGTTATATCCTTGATGCTTGTTTTTGATAAATGTTAGGGATTATTACAATTATGGGTCATAAAGGTTAAGGTTAAGGTTAAGGTTTTTGATAAATGTTAGTTTCTCAGACTTAGAAGATTTTCTAAGTCCCCGAAGGTTTAGACCTTCGCTCCCCCTGGGAAATGGGGTTCTTGGGCCTCGATAACACTTATCCAAAGTGTAATTACTCTTGATCTTTGCCTTGTGAAGACTTTGATTTCCCACACACTCCTTGCATCTAAGGGATCTCGATGACTTGGAACCAATAGATTTCTCACAGAGAAATTCCTCACCCGATCTCCTAGTATTCTTCTTTGGCTCGATACGCACCTTGTAGAGCTTCAAACGAAGAGAAACAATTGAAACTGAAAAACTAACATTCACAGTTCCATTCTCCCCTATGGAGATTCATTCACTTTCTCATAAAAATAGAAATGACAGGAAATTGCAAGCATTGTTCACACACCATGCAGTTGGATCAAATTTCCCTCTATTATATTCACAAGTGACAAAATGGCTACAAAACACATTCAAAATTACAATAGCTTGAAAGCTTCAAGACTTCTGCTAACTTGTTTTTTTCCTACAACTACTTCCCTCTGTATTGCAACTCTCTCATCTGGGTGGACCAAAATTCTATTAAACTCAAAAAGATTTCTAGGGTTTCCTCTGGCTACTTGTCTACTCTAAAATTTATTCTACACTATGTTAGTCCAGTCACTTTCCAGAGCCATAGTGGAAACTTCTGCTCTGTTTGTAATTTTCAAAATGTGCTTGAAAGGGTAAATTTCGGCACTGGTTCAAACATGCCTCCAAAGGTAAATTCTAGCACTGAGTTAAGGCAGATTTTAAAATTACCTGCAACTGCCAACATTGAAGTTATGGAAGAAATCCCACGTGTTGAGTGGCCCTGCCACTACACGCTTCCCAATGATGCTCGTGGATCATACTCCCCTTGAAAAAAATTCATGGACTCCTATCCATGAGCTCCTGCATTGATTTTCCCAGCTTCTGGATGGAAGCTTCATTTTCCCAACTGGCATCTTTGATTGGGTGTCCCTTCCATTTGACTAGATGTTCAAAATAGGTTTTCCTTCTAGTCTTCTTGCCAATCCTTTGATCTACAATTTTCTCCATCTGTGGCTTTTCTGCCACAGGCATCTGTTTCTCCCACTGAATCTTTTGTTGATCTTCTGATCCTTCTATGTCATATTTCCTGTAAGGATACAGGTCTGAAACATTGAATATGGGAGAAATTCCCACACCATACAACAAATAAATCTCATAGGAATTTGCATCAAACTTCCTCAAGATCTTACAGGGTCATATCTTCTTCATCTTCAACTTGTTATGTGTTCCCCTAGGGAACCTTTCTTTCTTGATACATGCCAAAACTTGATATCCTACTTCAAATTGAATTTCCCTACGATGCTCATCAGCTATGTTCTTGTACTTCTGGTTAGAACTCTGCAATTGTTCTCTGATTTGGTCATGGAGTTTCTTCATTTCAGTTGCGAAATCTTCTTCTCCAGCACTTTTGATCTCACCCTATTCCAAGGCTCTCAACTCAGATACTCCCATTGGTTGCATTCCATATATTATTTGGAATGGGCTCTTTCCAGTGCTCCTTTCTGGTGAGTCATTGTATGCAAACTCTACTTGTGTAAGAATCTGATCCCACTGACTATGACACTCAGTGACTAAACTTCTCAACAAATTTCCCAAACTTATGTTTACCACCTCAGTCTGCCCAATTGTCTAAGGGTGATAAGTTAAGCTAAAGGATAATTCTGTCCCCATTTTCTTCCACAACGTCCTCCAAAAGTGACCAACAAATTTCCTATCTCTGTCCAAGACAATGCTCCTGGGTAGGCCATGAAGTCTTACAACTTCCTTGAAAAATAGATTTGCAACATGCGTTGCGTCACTGGTCTTCTGGCATGGGATGAAAAGTGCCATCTTTGAAAACATTCCACTACCACAAATATGGAATCAAATCCCCTTTGTTTTCTTGGCAATCCCAACACAAAATCCATGTTTATTGCATCCCAAGGTCTCTCTGGTATTGGCAATGGCTGATACAATCCAATTTTCTGTCTTTTCCCCTTTGCATGTTGGCAGATTCTACATCTATTCACAAATTTTGTCACCTCTGTTCTCATACCTGGCCAATAGTATGAACTGCTCAACTATGCAAACATTTTATCATGGCCGAAATGTCCATCCAATCCTCCACTATGCTTCTCCTTCAAAAGATTGTCCCTCATTGAGCATCTTGGTATGCACAACTGATTTCCTCTGAACAACAATCCTTCCTGAACCATGTATTATGTTCACTAAATTCTATCACTCAACAAAGGTTTTGTACATGCTTCATATGCCTCATTGAAGTTTGTGTCATCACAATACATATCCTTAAGGTGTTCAAACCCCAAGGTATTCACCAGGAATTCCTATAGAATTAAACATCTCCTTCTTAATGCATCGACAACCTTGTTAGTATTCCCAACAATATGTTTTATGAAAAAAGTAAAAAATTTCATAAATTTAACCCATTTTGCATGCCTCTGATTCAATTTTTCTTGTCTGGTTATGAATTGTAAAGCTTGGTTATCGCTATATGTTGGGCTCTAAAGATGTCCTAAAATATAACCTCTATGCATCATCCAAAGGTAGGCACTGGCACAAGCATTTTACTTGTCACCTACGTAGGTTCTTACCTTCAGTTTTCAATACCCGTCCTCTAGAGATACAACCCCTACAAAGGGGCAACAATCGTAACAAAAGGAATGACAATTGTTCCATTCAAATGAAAAACACTACTTGCAAAAGGAACAACAATCATGACAAGGGAACGACGGTCGTTATATTGGGCCGAACTAATGTTGTATTAATTGAGCTGTAGTACTTGCCCAACTATTTAATTTGTCAACCTGAGGTTCGTAAACTGATGAAACACACACAAAGTATATGCAATATTAAAGAAGGACTAATCTAATCTAATGTGTAAGCTACAACTGAAATCGAATCATTAATCTAACACATGCCTGTAATTGAATCATTAATCTAATGTAGGAAAGTGAAACACACGACTTGGAATTGAATTAATCTAGTTGTGTAAATGAAATTACTATAAGAATGAGAAATTGTGTAAATAGAATTAATCTAGAAATGGAGAACTACATGAAGGAAAATAAAATACAACATGTGAAGAGTTGAATGACACAACAACATATGTGAGCTCACGCCAATGAAGCAATCTTACATTATAATAATCAAATCAATATTCATAACAGAATAATGAAAGCATGCAAACCAAATCCATGAATCAAAGCTAGGAATCCCTTTCTCTTTCAAATCCTAATGACTACCATTAACGACTACTCTAATTCCATATTCTAATTGCATACTCTAATTGAATTCTCTCCTAATTGAACCCTCATGAAGAGAGAGCACTCTCTTTTATACATGAGAGCCTTGAAGATAAGATAACCATCTCATTATTATAGATCCACTTTTCTCTCAATCGATTTCCCATTATTACAAAATAGAATCCCTTCAAATCCTCACACATATCTCTCATATATCTTGGATAAGATATTCCAACCAAATCTCCATGATATTCTCCTTGGAATGGGCTTGAATTATCTCCTCAAATATTGAAATGGTGGAGGAAGTATTCGAGAAGTCCTTTCGAATTAATCCTTCTCATATTCCTACACATTACAAAGCTCACACATTTTTGAGATATATATGAAAGCATGTCAATTTTCTAACATTTAATCACAAATTCCCTTTTAATACTAAAATGAATAAAGTGGAGAACAATAAGGTGAAACCCAAGTATATTTATGGAAATGATATCGGGAAAGGTTAATGTGGCGATGAAATGTGGAGAATGATGAAGGGAAAGGTGGATGAAAATAGGACATTTATGAGCCCCAACATACCCCCCAACTTAACTTGTTGCATGTCCCCATGCAACCATGCATGGATCTTCTCAAGAAATTTTGGCATCTGAATGGTGGCTTTGAGTGATTATAATGAATGTTTCTATGATGGGATTTACATGAGTAACAACTGACATTTTATTATGGTTGGTTCTTGTGTGACAACCATGAATATAAAGAATGTTGGTTCTTGTGTTAACAACATTCATTTCATTATTTGTTCTCTTGTTGTTATGATAATAATTTTCCCATATTATTACTGGAAAATATATGCTATCAATGTGCATAAGGAAAACATCATTGAGTATAAGAAAGCCCTTTTTTTGTATATGTGTGAATCATGCCAATATGTATAGCATTGCTTATGAATCAAAGTGCAATAGAGTATCGTTGGAAAAGAAATGTTGGAAAAGAGATGTTCATAAATGGTAAATGAGACGAACATATGGAATGATGGTCGTGGAAAAATGGAGTGATGATAGTGAATAAAGTCCCATACCCCCCAACTTAACTTGTTGCATGTCCTCATGCAACGTGGCATAAGTCGTAGAAGTGAAAATGAAAGGGAACTGGGTGAGGGAATTTTCCAAATTATTCATTGCTAGCAGTTGAGGAATTACATGATTAAAGTTTAGAAAATAACATACCTCCACTTACCCAAAATGTTGATGAACTATGTGTAGCAATAGGAATATGGTTGATGCGGCTGCTAGAGCATGGAATATGTCACTACTGCAGGATCATGTGAAAAGTGACTGCAGCTGTAGCATCGACTGTTGTCTGCTGGATCAGAGAATGTGAACTGGAGGAATCTGAACTACTGCTGAATGAATCATGGAAAAGAGAAAGTATGAAAGTGGAATTGTGGTACTCTCATATGTCTGAAGTCATGTTGTTGTAACTACTGATAGAGTCATGACAAGTGTATAGTATTCACCCGCTGCTAAAACTGATGGTACAATTCTAATCATGCGAATGAATCTGTCGATGTCGAGCATGAAAAGAAATCATTGGATTACCAACCAATGATGAATGTCATTAACCAATGCGAGGCAACTCATCATTGATGTCAATGAGTTCCAAGGTATCCGAGTACATCTTACGAAGTGTGAATAAATGAGCTGATGTCAAGCCACTTGCAAGATTTGACGATCAAGGGACATTGATGTATTCCCATGATTGTTAGCGAGAGAACTTGCCATTAAGGTATGCAAGCCTCCAGGTACTCAAAATGGACTCTAGTCTATATCCCAGATAAGGTGTTGAGGTTGATGGGGAAAGACTTATTGAAAGGTGGGCCTTAAGGAATTCCACATCAGTCAACACGAGTTATGATAAAAAGAGTGGTAGGATTATAAATGAAAAGATCTTAGTAGTAACAGTGTATGGCAAGGCAATGTAGTCATAGAAAGGGAGCTGGATATTTTTATTGACAAGGAAAACATACTGAAAAAGATAAAGATATGTATGCGACTCAAAAAGATAGGCGTGTGTGAAGTCATGAAGGATAATTCAATGGAAGATGTGCTTCAACACATCGATGACCAATTTGCTTTGAAGGAGAAATAGAGGAAGACATTCATGATGCAAATGGGTTTATGAAAAGGTTTCTGTGTAACAACAAATGCCATGATGTTTAATACGAGAATCAACTCCTTCAAGCAATCAATAAGAAATGTTTTTTTTTCAAAAGTTTTTTTATCACTTCAGCATCAAGATGCGATCGACCGCGCTCGTGGAAAAAACTTTGTACAAATCCTACATGAAAACTTGTTAGATGTTCAAAAATATAAAATGCAGAAAGAGGAACAAATGCGACAAAGTAAAAAAAATGTGTTTTATACCTCTTGTCATGATAATTGTGCACGCTTCTTTTATCGTTGATTGCTTGCTTAGTGTAAAATCGAANACATGTTTCCATTTGTTTTCAGGAATTTATAAAAACGTCCATTTGTAATGTTATTTGTTTTTTGTTGTTTTTATTTTTATAATTTGTTTTTATGTTTTATAAATTTTTAGTTATTGTTTTATTTTTATTTATTTATTGTTTTATTTTATTATGTTTGACCTAATTCTATTACTATATACATATGATTATTATTATTATTTTATTTATATGTTTATAATAAAACAAAAAGAAATAAAAAAACAATGTATGTTTTGTTTTTTGTTTTTTTGTTATTATAAAAAAAAAATTGTTGATAATAAAACATTTTTTTTATAATTGTTTTATAATAAAACAAACAAATAATAAAAAAACAATGAAAATAAAACTTTCATATACCTGTAGCGCAGGTCGCCGTGAATGCTCCAGATGTTTGTGTCGTTGGAGGGTACAACATTGTAATTCTGATCTCCTATAAGTAATCCATTATCTTTAGGTATTGTGTGATCAAAATCAGAAGAGCTGCCCAATGAGCTGCTCTCACTGGCTATGCATTGATTTCCACAGCTCATTGGACAACAAGGCAGCCTCTTCTCTGGCATTTGAGAAAACAGAAGTGAAGAAATTACTCCTGTAATTTTCTTAATCCAATCCATACAATATATTTCACTCTTTTCCTATAAAGTATAGTGTATTGATGGTGAAATTATCCTGAAACAAAACCGCAAATCTGTCTATTTTGCATCCACCTTAATAGTTGATGTAAGCAGATCAACAACATGATATGGAACAGACTTCTCATCTTGCGATGGCCCATGGTGGTGAGATGAAATAAAATGACCAAATAATCCAGATACATGATCAGTTGCATGATGACCCCGTTGGGCAGTGTGTTGACTTGTGGTTCCCATTGGTTTTCCCCATTGTTTGTAGTAATAGTACAAAAGTCCATGGCTATCAAGAAAAATGAATCTCCTCTTCCAATCACCTCTCAAATTTGAGGAATGCTTCAATAGATAACCTTTCTTGATTGTTTGGACCTTTCCTTTTACAGTTGGCTGCATAACCGCTTCAATCGTTTAAATAGAAAACCACTCGACACCGCGGAGATTTATTAACGTTGAACGATGTCCAATTAGCTAGCAACACTGTAGTTAACAATAATTGAAAAATGAATATTAACTCTATGATGAATACTCACAAGGTTTTCCCAAATAATAATCACTGACTTGCCAATATTCATCTGAACTCCATCCTCCGCCAATTCACAATTGTTTTTTCATTTTCCATTACAGTTGCTGAGACGTGATTTCCATTCTCTCGCAGCTCTTCAAGGCCTCTATGTGGGCTCCTTCGCATATGAGAATCTCCACATTTTAAGTTGGTTGGCCTCTAATTGATGAAGCAGATCCATTCGGCCTTGCTAGGAACTTCTCCATTGCCATAAACCACTTCCAATGTCCAAAGCAAAAATTATATCCTTGTCATCCGTGCTTCTCATAGAATATAGTGTTCCATTAATCACACCTATAATTTGTTGGTTGTTGGATAATCTCCATGTGTCTCAATCATAATGCAAACGTGTGGGTGTTTTAATGTGTATTCCTGCAATAGTTTTTTTTTTTTTTTTCACTCCTCCCTGGACAAATTATTGGTTGAAATGGTCCCTTAGTCCACTAGAGACTTTTCCCCCTTTGTCGATTCTTTCTTTATTTTCTTTTCCATCTGTTGATCCTTTTCCTTAAGCAACTCCTGGGAAAAGGAGTTGAGTGATGTAGCTACATCTTCATTTCTACGCGCTGCAAGGATGATATCATCCATGTTAACTGATTTACGACCTATGTGTTGTGCAAACATCTCTATGTCCATTGCCAACAACTTTTTGAACTTGAATGTTAAGTCGGCCAGAGAACCCATTACAAGCTGCGAAATGCTCATTCCATGCTTTTGGGCTTCGACTTCAGTAGTGGTAATCAGTTCTAGATAGAGACGGTCCTTGAGAGGCCCTGCTGCGAGAGTTTCATTATGGGTGTTCATAACACTGGATATGCGTGCCCTCATGGAAAACTTGTGGAGGTTGACGGTCTGGAGATAATACCACCAATAAAAATATTCATTAATTTCCAACAACTTACAGATAAATGAAAATTACATCATGCCACCACTTTCAAAATCCAGATGTGATGGCTTGGAGCTATCAACGCGGGCGCTTGAATAAAATTTAATGACAAAATATATATGGGATGGTTGAATTTATAGTTTTATATTCTTGCATCTGATTAAATATGGAAGAAATGGATTGGTAAGAAGATTGATGTGAATCGTATTAACCACAATAAAATCAGTGCACCGTTAAATACAATCAAACATGATTGTTGCAAATCAACCCAATCAGATCCAATCTTACAACCTCCAGCAAAAAAAATATTTGAATGCAGTTGAATGAGGAGATAAACCATATAAAACCTATTTTGAGAATCTGGGATACAAAAAAAAAACATATCTTCTTACCTCATCGATCCCTCTCGTCATGCACTTACCTACGCATTCCTTTAATTAGTTATTCCAGCAAGGTTGTTGGAGCGTGCACCTTCGTCTCGTCCAAATTTTCCATTCGATCTACGTACCAATCACGTGCAATTTCATTCAACCGAGTTTAAGAAGCAACTCCAAATCTATGTGTGGATACATTTAGCTGGGTGAACGGTACATATCTCTTTTAGCATTGTTCTCTTCATTTTCATTATGGCGCGCGAGTAATATGCATGAAGATGTTCATGCATAGTGGAAATAGTGAACAATGATAACAATTTCATTTTGATTAGATAAATTAGAGTCATGTTCTTAGTGAAGTCTAGTAGAAACCAAGTTATTGAGATATTGATTGACTTCCTTCGACCTATGCATTTTAAAGTGAGGAGTAGTCAAATTACTCTTCACAGTTGTGGAAATTAAAATGTTCCTGATATTGATACTAAGAGGGGGGTGAATCGGTATCAAGTACAATTTAAAACCTTTTTCAACTTATACTTAAACCATTCAACTATATCCAATGACTAATGAACAATAGTATAGGAGTTACACCTATACACCACAATACACCATGCACAATATATGAGAAATAATCAATAGTTATTGTTCAAGGGAAGTAATGACTTCCAAAGGTAGCTACAGCTTCCAAATGTAAAGGGAGGGATAAACCTCCAAGAGTAATATACAATCCTCCAATATCAAGATATATTTTAACTCTCCATCCTTTCCCCTTCTGCCCACCCAAGAATATATGAGAGATAATAAAACTTTACATTAAATCATCACCATCAACCAATCATCACATAGAACCTGATAATGCTTCCTGAGACTTCTTCAATTTCTACA
>ML778370.1:262053-274059 GCA_009831015.1 Picea engelmannii | reverse complement strand
AGACTTCTTCAATTTCTACAATTCTTCAATTCTTGGAGTACTCTGATCCTGTAGATAATATTACTCAATGTATTCTCTAAAACTCCTCCAATTTTCACTCCTTGAATCCTCCCCAAAAAGAGGTTATAGAAAGAATGGTAGACATTATTCAATTATGTTCTATTCAGAAGACCCAACTTGTACAGTCTGCCCCACACTCAATATTTAACATCCAATTCTGAAACTTGTACACAAGAAACAAAATTCTGTAATATTTCCAATGGAAGTGGTCCCACATCATTTGGATTCTTTATGAAGAAGTTATGATTGTTTTACCTGGAACACTTGTTTATTGTCTAGCTTCAGGACTGGTCACAAACCCTATCTTCCACAGAGTGTATCTCCATAATTATAGCGAATCAAGAGATACAAATTTTAATAGAGGTACCTTGCTATGTATTCTCAATACCATGGTGATTTCACCATCTGAATAATTATATAAAAAAAGTTATAGAAAAAATGGTAAGATGACCTGAAAATAACATACCCTAGAACACATCACCAAAAGACTTCATCCTCCCTTGAAATCCAGCCTTCTTTTCTTCTTATTACTTCTGAAATTCGAATTGTATCAAATGAATGTATAATGATGTTTATTTATACCATTTATGTCACTTCCTTTTAACATTAGGGCCAACCTGACACTTTCTTATTTTTCTTTAATTATTTTCAGGGCCTACATGCACTTCCTTCTTCAAGTCACCTTGTCATCTTCAAAAAATCATTTCTCCTCAACCATGAGGATCCACGTGACGTGCCACATACCACCAGAAAAAACATGATGTATAATGTCCATCCATGGGTGTTGTATCTTCATGTGCATTTTCCTTCATGTCCAAATACCTTCATCAATCTTGTGGTCAAAAACCCATGACTAGGGTTAACATCAATGACAATAACCAATCTTCCAACAATCTCCCCCTTTTTCATTGATGGAAAAACTCATGCTCCCCCTATAATCATGATACCAATTTATCTCCCCCTTTGAAATCAATGGCAAAGGGTATGTCTTCTCTATTGGGAGATTTACAGTTGGGAGTAAGTTTGTCATTGATGGCAAAAACAGTGATGGCAAAGATCAACATGATCAGAAGCGCAGTGATAATGGATGAGGAGGAGAAACAATGAACGTTGGATCTTATTCAGAATCCCCGATGACTATCATATCTGTTTGTGGACAAGAAGAACATGCAGGAGAGGAGGACAGATCTCAGGCATTAGATCCAAGCGCGGGATCCGACCATCGTTGGATCAAGGAGAACCTGCACATTCTTTAAAGTGCAAGGAGAAGCGGGCGTACAAAATCCTGAAAGAAGGAGGACCGTCCATTTACGGGTAGTACATGTGTACTTAGATCATTGTTTTGGTGACTGAGAATTCAAAGGAGCAAGGTTACCTAAACTGTCGAATTTGCGAAATGTGAAACCCCGAAGTAAACTCCATTTCGGAGTTTTGGATACCGGGACTTTGAATTGCCAAAGAACACTTAACAACAAGAATGTCGAATTCATGAAATGCGAAACCCCGAAGTAAAATCCATTTCAAAGTTTCGGAAATCGGGAGATGGAGAAGTCAGAGACTCTCAACATTAGGAGTCCCGAAGTGCCGAAATGCGAAATCTCGAAACAGACACGTCAGCAAACCACGTCAGCTAAGAACATGTGGCACAACCAGGCAATGACAAGTGTCAAGTTGATTCAACATTTCAGGCACATGTATGTCATGAATCAGAGTGACACATGGTAGTTATTCGACATGTGTCAATCCACATGTGACATCAGCAGGTTTACATCACTTCGAAGTTTCATGGATTGGGAGTTGGAGATGTAAAATAACATTCACCACAGGAATGCTGAAATCGTGATTTAATCATAGCCGTCTGATCAAGGTGCGATCTGGACTGTCGATCCGACTCCATTTCGGAGTTTCACAGATTGAGAGTTGGAGATGTAAAAGAACATTCACCACAGGAATGCTGAAATCGAGATATGCGAAATCGTGATTTAACCACAGTTGTCAGATCAAGGTGTGATCTGGACCATTGATCCAACTCCATTTTGGAGTTTCATGAATCGCGACTTGGAGAGGCAATAAACATAACTATAGGAGTCCCGAAATGCCGAAAGGTGAAATTGCGAAATGCCTTTAGGCTTGTAGTCTCAGCTAGTGGTCACATCATCGAAGAGATGAAGAAAAGAGTACATGCAGACAAGCTCCTTTTCGGCATTTCGGGGATCACGACTTGGAAAGTCAAGAAACTTCACAATGAGATTAATGAAAAGGTGAAATGTGAAATCGTGAAAAGAAAGTTATGAACAAGCACTTGGTCATGTCCATGGTCATATAAAGGAAGGAGCTAGCACAGAAAAGCTCTGTTTCGGAGTTCCAGAGCTCGCAACATGGAGAGTCAAGATGTCTCATCAGCGAATCCCCAATTTGTGAAAGTGCGAAATGAATAAATAACGACAGAGTTAATCCAACGGTGTTGGTAAATTTGATCATGATCGAAGGGCTAATGCTTCTCCTCGCAATCAAACAGCTGGAAACCATTGATGGTCTCTGCCAAAGGATTCGAAGAGACCTCTGTGTGATCGCCAAAGGAGCTGAAGGGTCTCCAAGCTTCTTCCAGTGAATGAAGATGATTCTTAGAGGGATTGACAGATGGATGAGAATTGAAGTTTGTAACTGAAACAGAGAGGGTGAGCTTGACTGTAATAGAGAAGACGAAGAGTATCAAGTACCAGAGAGGCTGAGGAATCTCAACAAAACACCCAGTGATGTTGGACACGTGGTGTGAACCACCAGAGAAGCTGAAGAGTTGCGATGATCAGGAAGAGCACTCGAGAGGTGGAGGATATTAGCACGGTGTGAGAATGTAGAGGATTTCATGCATTGCATGCACAAGTAGCACATAAGATATATGGACACGGAAGAGAGAAGAGATGGGGTTGTTGTTGCTATTGGAGTTGTCGTGGTTGTTGTTGTTGAAGGTGATTCATGCGGGAAGAAGGAGAAGAGTGCAACAGTTGAATTGAATAGAAGAGGATGGGTGGAGGAGGCAGTGAGGCAGACAGAGCAACGAAATGCAGCAGATCAATGATGAGTCTGGTAAACCATTGTTGAACATTATATCACTGTAATAAGTTTCAGTAGCAAAGATTTATAAAACAGGGTGGTAGGGAGGTGCTAGGGAGGACTATTGTCCTCAGAGGTTCAAGTGGGTGCTTGAACACAGGGAGTTGTAGCTTGCTTCTAGTTGGTGCTAGAGAAACCAGGGAGTTGGTGCTTCCTTCTAGTGGGTGCTAGAGAAAACAGAGAGTTGGTGCTCTCAGCAAGTTGCAGCTTGCAAAAACAGAGGTTGTAGCCTCACAATGACTTGGTGCTCATATGTATGATAATGTAAAGAATGTAGATAATACTTATCATATAAAGAAGCAGAGGTTTTTACCCTGTATGGGTTTCCTCGGGAAATATTTGTCTCTGTGTTTCTCATATATGTGACTGATGCTGAATGTGTCATTGTTTATATCCCTACATTATTGTGATCATCATTGAGTGCCTTGTAAGGTTTTAAAAGAAGCATGATTTTTTAAGCATGGTAACAACTAATTCACCCCCCCTCTCATTTGTCCAACAATTGGTATCAAAGCCAGCCCCTTTTTATCTAAGGGTAGATCCTAGAGCTTAAACATGTCAATTCATGAAGGAAATTCAACCAATAAGGCTCCTCTGTTCAATGGAACAAACTTTGCCTTTTGGAAAGTTAGAATGAGAACCTACATAATGGCTTTAGGTGTAGATGTCTGGGATGTGGTAGATACTGGTTATGTAAAGCCAGTTGTTCTAGCTAATAAGGATGACAAGCTAGAATTTAGCTTCAACACTAAGGCTATGAATGCTATCCTGAGTGGTCTTGCAGAGAAGAATTCGTAAAAGTTATGCACCTAGGAACTGCCAAAGAAATGTGGGACAAACTCATTAGCCGTTATGAAGGTAATGAGAAGGTAAAGGATGCCAAGCTTCAAACCTACAGAACACAGTTTGAACAACTGAAGAGGAAGGAAGAGGAAACAGTTGGAAAATACTTTCTGAGAGTAGAAGAAATGGTAAATACAATGAAAGAACTTGGTGAAAAAGTTGAGGAACCTTCTTTAGTTCAGAAAATCTTGAGATCTCTCCCAGATAGATTCAACCCGAAATTCTTTGCCATAGAAGAACTTAATGATCTAAGAACCTTGGTGTTTGATCAACTTCTAGGAAAATTGACTGCATATGAAATGAGAATAGTTAAAGATAAACCAACCTCCAGAGAAGCATCATTCAAAGCTAACATGAATGAGGATTCTGATCCAGATGAAATTGAAGCAAAATTTGTGAAGAGACCCAAGAAGGGATCAGGAAAATACAAAGGTAAACTGCTTTTCAAATGTTTCAACTGTGATAGGATAGGTCTTTTTGCAAATAAATGTCCCCACAAAAGAAAGGATCATACATATGATGATGAGGAGAAGAATAAACACATAAATTTCTTTAAAGAGAATAACTTTAAGAAGAAAAGTCTCTGTGTAAACAATGTTGATGATCCTTCAGATGATGAAGACAATGAATCCCCTATTGAAAATAAATTAAATGACTTCATGCTCATGGATAAATATGACTATGATAATAACAACACAGGAAGTGATGTTAATGAAGAAGAAGTCGTGGTTGACATGGAAGGAGAATTGATCAGTGCACTGAGAGAGATTGACAGACTAAGAATTAAGAACAGAAAGCAAAGACAATTGTTGATACAGTTCGAGAAAGATAGTAAAGGACCTGATGAGAATCTTGTCCTATTAAAAGTGGAATTAGAGGAGGCAAAGAAAATCGAAGATATTCTGAAATGACAGTTATTAGAAAAGAAGGCTAGATGTGAATCATTAGAACAAGAAGTGGTGAAAACTAGGAAAGAGATGGAGAAATTTCAAGCTTTGTACAATCATAATCTATCAAGTATCAAAGCCTCAGAAGGATTAACCACCATTCTAAATCAGTAAAGGAATCCAAAGATGAAAACTGGTTTGGGTTATGAAGAGGGATCAAGCAGTGGTAAGATAGGAAATGAAGAACCCATCAAGTTTGTCAAAAGTACAACAAATGACAACAACAGACCTGCAGAAACAAAGAAAGACATTCAGTTGCCCAGGACGAGTAAAGAAAATGATGCTAGGACTGAATCTGTAGGACAAAAAACCAATGCACTCTCTACTGAAAGACGTCATCAACATGGAAGAAATCGAATTCCTCAGAAAAGAAAACCCTTTCCCAGGTACAAAGAATTTTTCTATGGTTATTGTTTCTATTGTTCTAATTTTGCTCCCAAAGTTGTAAATTGTTCCTTCATACTTAGACATGAGAAATTAAGATTTCAAAGGAATAAATGCTTCCAACAACAAAGAATGATACAGCCAAGCAACGATCTGTCACAAACTGCAAATTGCCAAATTAAGTCTAGGGACATGCAACTAAGGAGGCCAAGAAATAATCAATAGTCAATGAATAGATAACACTGCAACAATAAGTTTAACCTGTTGAATAATGAGATTGAATGATATACCTGTCATAACTTTGGACATAAATCTATTGACTGTCAGTTGAGGAACTATGAACCAGATTCAAAATACCCTACTAAAAATGTCAATTTTTGGAAGAAGAAGGAAAGTGACAAGTGTGGATTAGTGTTGTCCGCTCAAAGAAAAATGAACCCTTGGTATATAGATAGTGGATGCTCCAAACACATGATTGGAGACAAAGGCAAGTTTCTATCTCTAAGTGAAAGAAAATCAGGAAACGTAACTTTTGGAAATGATCCTCCAGGAAAAATAAAGGGCAAAGGGATGGTGAGCTTAAGTAATGGAAAAGGAAAAGCCCAAGATGTTCTACTTGTAGATGGGTTGAAACATAATCTGCTCAGTGTAAGTCAAATGTGTGATAGAGGATGTGAAGTGATGTTCACATCCAAGGACTGCAAGATAAAATCTATAACCTCAGGACAAGTAGTGGCCAAAGGCATAAGGACAGTAAATAATGTATATGTGTTGAAAGAAAATGAAGAAGAATGTCATATAAGTAGACATGATGAAAGTTGGTTATGGCATAGGAGACTTGGACATCTAAACTTTGACCACTTAATAAAACTCAAAAAACTTGAGGTAGTAAAAGATCTTCCGAGGATATCAAAGCCCCAAGATTCAATGTGTAAACCCTACCAAGTAGGGAAACAAACAAGACACAGTTTAAGTCCAAGAGATTTACTTCAACAGAGAAACCACTTCAACTAGTTCATATGGATTTATGTGGACCATAAAGATAGGAAGGCATAGGGAAAGAAAACTACTTCATGCTGATTATCGATGATTACTCTAGACTTACTTGGGTTTCCTTTCTCAAAGAAAAAGATGAAGCATTTGAGAAGTTTAAAATATTTAAGGCTTTAACAAAGACTCAAACATGCAAGAGATTAAAGGCAATAAGATCAGATCGGGGAGGAGAGTTTAAGTCAAGAGACTTCAAGGAATTCTACGATGAGCATGGGATCAAGAGAGAATACACAATCCCAAGAACTCCACAATAAAATGGAGTTGTTGAGAGGCAAAAAAGAAAAGTGCGGGAAATGGCCAAGTCAATGATGAATGAGAAGAACATTGGCCAAACCTACTGGGTAGAAGCAATACACACAATAGTCCATATTCTTAACAAATCTCACCTCATACCACAAAGTGACAAGACACCTTATGAACTGTGGTTTGGAAGACCTGCCTCAATCAAACACTTCAAAGTATTTGGGAGTAAATGCTACATAAAGAATAATGATGAGAATCTTGGCAAATATGATGACAAGGATGATGAAGGGATCTTCTTAGGGTATGCTACAAATAGTAAAGGATATAGATGCTATAATAAGAGGCTACATAAAATGGTTGACTGTATTGATGTAAAAATTGATGAAGGAATCCCAGCAAGAGAGGTGTGTAGTAATGAATCTCCTACAGAAGAGATAGCTAAAGTTGAAGATGATCAGGTCCAAGAATCAAAAAATGAAGACTCTGAATCAGATGAAGATTCAGACACTCAGATAGGCTCAAATCAGCAGTCAACTACAAATTCCTCCTCCAGAATCATCCTGCAAGTCAGATAATTGGAGAAAAAGACAAAGGTGTACAAACCAGGAGAAAGCTAATCAAAAACACCGAACAATCTCATATAGCCTTCATATCCATGCTAGAACCCAAAAATTTTAATGAAGCCAGCAAAGATGACCACTGGGTTAAAGCAATGAATGATGAACTTGATCATATTGAGAAAAACAATACATGGGAGATGGTTCAAAGACCTGAAGGTAAAAACATCATTGGCTCTAAATGGATCTTTAAGAATAAGTTGAATGAGCAAGGACAAGTTGTCAGGAACAAAGCAAGGTTAGTCTATAAAGGATATGCTCAGATAGAATGAATGGATTATGATGAAACATTTGCGCCCGTAGCAAGATTAGAAGCTATCAGAATGTTTCTTTCCTATGCTTGTCATAAAAGGTTTAAAGTCTATCAAATGGATGTCAAGTCTGCTTTTCTAAGTGGATATTTAAGCGAAGAAGTCTATATGGAACAACCAGAGGGTTTTGAATT
Source organism: Picea engelmannii (assembly GCA_009831015.1). NCBI lineage: Eukaryota > Viridiplantae > Streptophyta > Pinopsida > Pinales > Pinaceae > Picea > Picea engelmannii. Next base: position 266,353 of record ML778370.1, on the reverse strand, counting down.
GTCTGATAACCCTGACTTAGTATGCAAGCTAAAGAAATCTTTATATGGGCCAAAACAAGCCCCTCGAGCCTGGTATCATAGACTGGATACGTATCTCAAAGAAAAAGGGTTCAAGAGAGGAACAATTGATAGTAATCTATATATTAAATCAGAGGATAATAATTTACTCATCGTATTGGTCTATGTAGATGACATCATCTTCGGATGTCATAAGAATCCATTGGTACAATGGTTTTCCTCTGCCATGGAATTAGAATTTGAAATGTCTATGATAGGAGAACTGTCATTTTTTCTTGGTCTGCAAATTAGTCAGAGGACTGAAGGAATGTTCATCTCTCAAGAAAAATATCTAAGAGAAATACTGAAAAGGTTTCAAATGGAAGATTCTAAACCTGTGATTACACCTATGGTTACTGGATGTAAATTAAGAAAGGATGATGACTCACCTAATGTTGATCAAATCTCATATAGATCAATGATTGGGAGTCTGTTATACATCACATCATCTTGCCCAAACATAATGCATGCTATAGGAATGGTAGGAAGATATCAGGCTGCACCTAAACAGAGTCATTTACAAGATGTCAAAAGGATATTCGGGTATTTGAAAGAAACAATGACTTATGGTCTGTGGTATCCCAGAAATCAAAATTTTCAGCTGACTACTTATTTAGATGCAGATTAGGAAAATTGCGTTGATGAGAGAAAAAGCACCAGTGGAGGAGAATTCTTCCTGGGTGACTCCTTAGTATCCTGGCTTAGTAAAAAGAAAGGTTCCATTTCTTTATCAACCACAGAGGCAGAGTACATTGCTGCTGCTACCTGTTGCACTCAGGTATTATGGATGATTCAGACACTTGCAGACTTGGAGGTAAAATACACTGAACCGATCCCAATTCATTGTGATAACACTAGTGCCATCAGTGTGTCTAAAAACCCTGTATTCCACTCCAAGACCAAGCATATTCCCATAAAATATCACTTTCTGAGAGAGAAGGTCTCCAACCAGATTGTTCAGGTCCATTACATTCCAACCACAGAACAAATTGCAGACATTTTTACTAAACCTCTACCCAAGACACCATTTGAATATCTTAGACAGAAGATGGGTGTTATCCCATCTCACATGTAAGAAAGTACATCCTGTCAGGGGGAGTCTTGTATTGATTTCATATCGGATACCTCATAAATTTACAGCAACAGCTCAGGGGGAGCGTGTTTTCTTTGACATTGATGTCAAAGGGGGAGAAAAGGAGTGGTCTGGATGGGATGCTACAGTTGGAGGTCCAAACAGATTAGCGTAGAAGTTCAGGGTTGCCATCAATGCCAAAGGGGGATTTTGTTGGAAGATTTATAGTTGGGAGTAAGCTTGTCATTGATGGCAAGAACAATGATGTCAAAGATCGGCATGATCAACAACGCAGTAATAATCGATGAGGAGGAGCAACAGTGAACATTGGATCTTATTCAGAATCCCCAATGACCATCAAATATGTTTATGAAAAATAATAACGCGCAGGAGAGGAGGACAGATCTTAGGTGTTAGATCCAAGCACAGGATCCAACCATCATTGGATCAAGGAGAACCTGTACGTTCTTTAAAATGCAAGGAGACGCGGGTGTACAAAATCCTGAAATAAGGAGGATCATCCATTTATGGGTAGGACATGTGGACTTAGATCGTCATTTTGGTGACTGAGAAGTCAAAGGAATGGGGTTCCCTAACCTGCCGAATTCGAGAAATGAGAAACCCCGAAGTAAACTCCATTTCAGATTTTCAGATACCGGGACTTTGAATTGCCAAAGAACACTTAACAACAAGAATGCCGAATTTGCGAAATGTGAAACCCCGAAGTAAACTTCATTTCAGAGTTTCGGAAATCGGGAGATGGAGAAGTTAGAGACTCTCAACATTAGGAGTCCCGAAGTGCCGAAATGCAAAATCTCAAAACAAACATGTCAGCAAACCACGTCAGCTAAGAACATGTGGCACAACCAGGCAATGACAAGTGTCAAGTTGATTCAACATTTCAAGCACATGCAAGTCACGAATTAGAGTGACACATGGTAGTTATTTGACACGTGTCAATCCACGTGTGACGTCAGTAGGCTTACATCACTTTGGAGTTTCATGGATCGAGAGTTGGAGATGTAAAAGAACATTCACCACAGGAATGTTGAAATCGCGATATGCGAAATCGCGATTTAATCATAGCCGTCAGATCAAGGTGTGATCTAGATCGTCGATCCAACTCCATTTCAAAGTTTTGTGGATCGGGAGTTGGAGATGTAAGAGAACATTCACCACAGGAATTCCGAAATCGCGATATGCGAAATTGCGATTTAACCGCAGCCGTCAGATCAAGGTGTGATCTGGACCGTTGATCCGACTCCATTTCGGAGTTTCATGAATCGCGACTTGGAGAGGCAATAAACATAACAACAGGAGTCCTGAAATGCTGAAACGCGAAATTGAGAAATGCTTCAGGCTTGTGGTGTCAGCCGATGGTCACACCATCGAAGAGCTGAAGAGAAGAGTATGCACAGACAAGCTCCTTTTCGGCGTTTCGGGGATCGCAACTTGGAAAGTCGAGAAACTTCACAACGGGATTAACAAAAAGGTGAAATGCGAAATCACGAAAAGAACGTTATGAACAAGCGCTTGGTCATGGCAATGGTCATATAAAGGAAGGAGCTAGCGCAAAAAAGCTCTGTTTCAGAGTTTCGGAGTTCGTGACATGGAGAGTCAAGATGTCTCATCGACGAATCCCCGATTTGTGAAACTGTGAAACGAATAAATAATGACAAATTTAATCCGATGGTGCTGGTAAATTTGATCATGATCGAAGGGCTAATGTTGCTCATCGTAGTCTAACTACTGGAAACCATTGATGGTCTCTACCAAAGGATTCGAAGAGACCTCTGTGTGATCGCCAGAGGAGCTGAAGGGTCTCCAAGCTTCTTCCAGTGAATGAAGATGATTCTTAGAGGGATTGACATATGGATGAGCATTGAAGTTTGTAACTGAAACAAAGAGGGTGAGCTTGACTGTAATAGAGAAGACGAAGAGTCTCAATTTCTAGAGAGGCCGAGGAATCTTAGCAGAACACCCAGTGATGCTGGACGTGTGGTGTGAACCACCAGAGAAGTTGAAGAGTTGCGATGATCAGGAAGATCACTCGAGAGGTGGAGGATATCAGCGCGGTGTGAGAATGCAGAGGATTGCACGCATTACATGCACAAGTAGCACAGAAGCTATATGGACACAGAAGAGATAAGAGATGGGGTTTTTGTTGCTGTTGGAGTTGTTGTGGTTGATGTTGTTGAAGGTGATTCATGCGGGAAGAAGGTGCAGAGTGCAGCAGTTGAATTGAACAGAAGAGGATGGGTGCAGGAAGGTAGTGAGGTGGACAAAGTAACAAAATGCAGCATAACAGTGATGAGTTTGGTAAGCCATTGTTGAACATTATATCACTGTAATAAGTTTCAGTAGCAAAGATTTATAAAACAGGGTGGTAGGGAGGTGCTAGGGAGGACTGTTGTCCTCAGAGGTTCAAGTGGGTTCTTGAACACAGGGAGTTGTAGCTTCCTTCTAGTTGGTGCTAGAGAAACCAGGGAGTTGGTGCTTCCTTCTAGTGGGTGCTAGAGAAAACAGAGAGTTGGTGCTCTCAGCAAGTTGCAGCCTGCAAAAACAGAGGTTGTAGCCTCACAATGAGTTGGTGCTCATATGTATGATAATGTAAATAATGTAGATAATACTTATCATATAAATAAGAAGAGGTTTTTACCCTATATGGGTTTCCTCGGGAAATATCTGTCTCTGTGTTTCTCATATATGTGACTGATGTTGAATGTGTCATTGTTTATATCCCTGCATTATTGTGATCATCATTGAGTGCCTTGTAAAGTTTTAAAAGAAGCATGATTGTTTAAGCACGGTAACAACTGATTCACCCCCCCTCTCAGTTGTCCAACATTCACCCCCTGAATTTAATGGCAAAAGGTAACCTTCTTCTTTGGGGTTTCTCCCCCTAAACATGTGGCACTCAATAATACTTCATCCTTATTTTTGGTCTTTGGGACTTTTTCTTCCTTGGAATCCTTTTGTGTGGCTTCTATCTTCTCTCTCTTCTTCATGTCTAGGATGTATATGTTGTTCATGTAAGTTTTAAACCTGCGAAGTAAAGCAATGCATATATATTCTTAAGCAATACAGAAATTAATCAATGGCTCATACACAGAATACTCAGAGATCTTTACCGGAAACCCTCAACCGGGAAAACCTTTCTTTTCATTATAT
>ML778370.1:241310-256721 GCA_009831015.1 Picea engelmannii | reverse complement strand
CTTCTTGTTCAAGTTTCTCACAATCTTCTTCTTTCTTCTTCATTTGGACATTCCTTACTTCTCCTATTCTTCTTTCTTCTTCGAGTAGAGTTTTCAAGGAAATGGTTTCTTCTCTTAGTTTCTCAAAGTCTTCTAATTGTTTCATCAATATTACAATTGTATTTTCACAACTAACCAATTCACTTCTTACTTTTCTTTGCGTGTCTTTGAGCTTGCTATTTTCAATCTCAACATGCTTCAATTTTTTAAGAATCTCATCTTCTTGTTGAATAATGTTTTCTTCATGATTTTCTTCTTCTTCATTGTAATTTTATTCTTCAGTTTCATTTCTTTAAATCCTTGGATACGGACATTCAAATTCAACATGACCTACTCCTTTACAATTAAAGCAAAAAAATTGACCTCTATTTTCTTCTTTGAAATATGAGATGTTGTAATTTGCTTCAACTTTTTCTTCTTCTTCTTCTTATGCATCTTCCCTTACATAAAGGTCTTATAGCTTGTCCCAAATCTCTTTTGATGATGCACATGATCCCACCTTGAATTTCACTGAATCTGTCAATCCATCCAGGATGGTATCTATTGCCAATTTGTTGTTCCTTTTTGCTTCCTTCTAAGTTGCAGTCTTTGGTTTCTTCAAAGCATTATATCCTGAAGCAACTGAGAACCAAACATCTGCCCCAATATATTTCAATTAAGTTTCCATTCTATTACTCCAGTATTCAAAATTACTTCCATCAAATGGTGGAATCCCATTTGGAATTTTGTCTTCCATTTCTTCTTAGGATCTTCCTTCCAGTGGTTAAACAGTATTGAAGGCAACCCGCTCTGATACCAATTGTTGATACTGAGAGGGGGGTGAATCAGTATAAAGTACAATTTAAAACCTTTTTTAACTTATACTTAAACCATTCAAATCTATCTAATGAACAATGAACAATAGTATAAGAGTTACACCAATACACAACAATACACCATGCACAATATATGAGAAATAATCAATAGTTATTGTTCAAGGGAAGTAATGACTTCCAAATGTAGCTACAGATTCCAAATGTAAAGGGAGGGATAAACATCCAATAGGAAGATACAATCCTCCAATATCAAGAGATATTTTAACTCTCCATCCTTTCCCCTTCCATCCACCCAAGAATATATGAGAGATAATAAAAATTTACATTAAAACATCACCATCAACCAATCATCACATAGAACCTGATAATGCTTCCTGAGACTTCTTCAATTTATGAAATTTATCAATTCTTGGAGTACTCTAATCCTGTAGATAATATTACTCAATGTATTCTCTGAAACTCCTCCAATTTTCACTCGTTGAATCCTCCCCAAAAAGAGGTTATAGAAAGAATGGTAGACTTTATTCAATTCTGGTCTATTCATAAGACCCAACTTGTACAGCATGCCCCGTGCTCAATATTTAACATCCAATTATGAAACTCACACACATGAATCTAAAGTCTGTACTCTTTCCAATGGAAGTGGCCCCACTTCATTTGGATTCTGAATGAAGAAGTTATGATTGTTTTACCCAGAACACTTGTTTATTGACTAGCTTCAGGACTGGTCAAAAACCCTATATTCCACAGAGTGTATCTCCATAATTATAGCGAATAAAGAGATAAAAATTTTACCAGAGGTACATTGATATGTCTTCCCAATACCATAGCAATTTCACCATCGAAATCGTTCTATAAAATTTTTTTATAGCAAAAATGGTAAGATGACCTGAAAATAACATACCTTAGAACACATCACCAAAAGACTTCATCCTCCCTTGAAATCCAGTCTTCTTTTCTTCTTATTACCTCTGAAATTTGACTTGTATCAAATGAATGTATAATGATGCTTATTTATACGATTTATGTCACTTCCTTTTAAAATTAGGGCCGACCTGACACTTTCCTATTTTTCTTTAATTATTTTCAGGGCCTACATGTACTTCCTTCTTCAAGTCACTTTGTCATCTTCAAAAATTCATTTCTCCTCAACCATGGGGATCCACATGACGTGCCACATACCACCAAAAACAAAATGATGTATACTATCCATCCATGGGTGTTGTTTCTACATGTGTAGTTTCCTTCATGTCCAAATACCTTTATCAATCTTGCGGTCCAAAACCCATGACTAGGGTTGACATCAATGAAAACAACCAATCTTCCAACACCTGATAGTTGGTAGGGACAATGAGGAATCTACACTAAAGCAACTCTATGACCCTTAGAACCAACACATGTATATCACACTTGCAAAAATTTAAACTATTCTTGCGGAAATTGAAACCACTTTTACTTAGTTGGTAGGGAGAACATGAGGAGTCTCCTCTCACGAGATTCTATGTCCCCTTACCAACACGTCTAGATCACAATTGCAAAAATTAAACACTGTTGCATAAATTGAAATTTGTAGAAATTGAAATTAATTCTACCTATTTGGTAGGGAGAACATGAGGAGTCTCCTCTCACGAGCTTCTATGTCCCCTTGCCAACACGTCTAGATCACACTAACAGAAATTAAACACTCTTGCATAAATTGAAATTTGTAGAAATTGAAATAACTTCTACCTAGTTGGTAGGGAGAACAAGATGAGTCTCCTCTCATGATCTTTTATGACCCCTTACCAACACGTCTAGATCACACTTGCATGAATTGAAATGGAAAATAAACTAATACGTCAATCCATCGTGCTTCCCCGGCAACGGTGCCAAAATATTGGGCTCTAAAGATGTCCTAAAATATAACCTCTATGCATCATCCAAAGGTAAGCACTGGCACAAGCATTTTACTTATCACCTATGTAGGTTCTTACCTTCTGTTTTCAATACGTGTCCTCCAGAGATGCAACCCCTGCAAAGGAACAACAATCGTAACAAAAGGAACGACAATTGTTCCATTCAAATGAACAACACTACTTGCAAAAGGAACAACAATCGTGACAAGGGAATGACAGTCGTTATATTGGGCCAAACTAATGTTGTATTAATTGAGTTGTAGTACTTGCCCAACTATTTAATTTGTCAACCCGAGGTTTGTAAACTGACGAGGCACATGCAAAGTATATGAAATATTGAAGAAGGACTAATCTAATCTAATGTTTAATATACAACTGAAATCGAATCATTAATCTAACACGTGACTGAAATTGAATCATTAATCTAATGCAGGAAAGTGAAACACATGACTTGGAATTGAATTAATCTATTTGTGTAAATGAAATTTCTCTAAGAATGGGAAATTGCGTAAATGGAATTAATCTACAAATGGAGAACTACATGAAGGAAAAGCAAATACAACATGTGAAGAGCTGAATGACACAACAACATATGCGAGCTCACACCAATGAAGCAATCTTACATTATAATAATAAAATTAATCTTCATAACAAAATAATGAAAGCATGAAAACCAAATCCATGAATCAAAGCTAAAAATCCTTTCTCTTTCAAATCCTAATGACTACCATTAATGACTACTCTAATTCCATATTCTAATTGCATACTCTAATTGAATTCTCTCCTACTTGAATCCTCATGAAGAGAGAGCACTCTCTTTTATACATGAGAGCCTTGACGATAAGATAACCATCTCATTATTACAGATCCACTTTTCTCTCAACCTATTTCCCATTATTACAAAATATAATCCCTTCAAATCCTCACACATATCTCTCATATATCTTGGATAAGATATTCCAACCAAATCTCCATGATCTTCTCCTTGGAATGGGCTTGAATTATCTCCTGAAATCTTGAAATGGTGGAGGAAGTATTTGAGAAGTCATTTTGAATTAATCCTTCTCATATTCCTACACATTACAAAGCTCACACATTTTTGAGATATATATGAAAACATGTCAATTTTCTAACATTTAATCACAAATTCCCTTTTAATACTAAAATGAATAGAGTGGAGAGCAATAAGGTGAAACCCAAGTATATTTATGGAAATGATATCATGAAAGGTTAATGGGGCGATGAAATGTGGAGAATGATGAAGGGAAAGGTGGATGAAAATAGGACATTTCTGAGCCCCAACACTATACAAGACAAATTCTCATGGGACAAGATAATGCCTCCATTTCTTCAAGGCTTGAATTATGGCATAAAACTCCTAGTCATACATGGAGTATTTCCTCTTAGTTTCATTCAACTTCTCACTTAAATAGGCAACAATTCTGTTATCCTGACTCAAAACGACTCCTATTACAACTCCACTTGCATCACATCTTACCTACAATGTATTTTCAAAATTCAACAAGATGAGAATCAATTGTTTTGTTATCTTCTCCTTCAATATATTGAAGCTCCTCTTGGATTCCTCTATCCATTTAAAATACTTGTGCTGCTTGTTCACTGTATCCATCATTGGTGCACAAATCCCACTGAATTATCTAATGAAATTCCTATATAAACTCGTCAATCCATGGAAGATCCTTACCTCGAACATGCTCCTTGGTGACGACCATTCTCTGATCACTTTCACCTTTTCTAGATCCATCTTCAGTTCATTCAAAGAGATCACAAACCCAAATAAATGAGTTATTTTTTCATGAAAGAGGACTTCTTCATATTTATCAAAAGCTTCTCCTGTTGTAGCCTCCTCATCACTAACATTAGGTGCCTCAAATGCTCCTTTTTAGTCCTACTAAAGATCAATATATCGTCCAGATATACAACCACAAATTTTCCAATGAAATCTTTCAAAATTTCATTCATCAGCCTCATAAAAGTGCTCGGGGAATTCATTAATCCAAATGGAATAACCAACCACTCATACAGACCTTTGTTTGTCTTAAAGGTTGTTTTCCATTCATCACCTTCTCTCATCCTGATCTGGTGATATCCACTTTTCAGATATATCTTAGAAAATAAATTTTCTCCACTTAAGCAATCCATTAAATCATCCATTCTTGGTAAAGGAAATCTGTACCTGATGGTGATCTTGTTGATGGCTCTCAAGTCTATGCACATTCTCCATCCTCCATCTTTCTTTGGGCTCAACACAGTTGGTACTACACATGGGTTCAAACTCTCTCTGACCAAACCCTTGTCTAGCAACTCTTGGACTTGGTTCTTCACATCCTCATTCTCTCGAGGTGTTAATCTATACATTTCATTGTTCGACAGACTTACTCCTGGTATCAAGTCGATATGATGACCGATACTGTTGATGGGTGGAAATGATTTTGACAACTCATCCACGACTATATCAATGAAATTATTCAACAGTTCCTGAACTTCTTCAAGCAAATCATCCATTGATGTACTTGTAAGGATAACTCTGGGTTTCCTTACCACAACAAATTGCATCTCATGTTCTTCCTTGACTTCCTTTAGTAGTTTCTTCCCACTCATGAGAAGTATGCTTGTGTTGGCTTCTTCTTTCACTCTTTTCTCCTCCATTAGTAGCAACATATGTGTTCTACCATTCCTCTCCAATGTATATGTATTTTTCCTCCCATCATGAATGACGTTTCTGTCAAACTGCCATGGTATTTCTAACATAATATGGCATACATCCATGGGAATTACATCACATAGGATTTCATCTTTATAACCTCCTATTTTAATCTCAACTAGGCATTGTTTAGTAATCATTACCTGGTGTCCTTTTTGCAACCATGAGACCTTGTATGGATTTGGATGTGCATTTGTCTTCAGCTCCAATTTCTCAACCATCTCTATGGATACTCGGTTGTCAGTACTCCCACTGTCAATGATCACCTTGCATAATTTATCCTTAGTCTTGCAAGTTGTCCTGAAGAGATTGTTTCTCTACATTGGATTTTCAATTTTGGCCTCTAGTTTTAAGAGAATTTTTCTCAACATCAGGGATGCTCCATCCTCTGATCCCTCTTCTTCAACATCTCTTCATTGTTCTTCTGAAATGTGAGCTTCTCCTCCTAGTTCCTTCTCTTTCTTGAGGTGTTCCAAAGACATGTTTCCTGACGCAGTCTGCACCCCTTGCCTCGGCAAAAGGCCTCTGCGCTGACCTCCCAGTCTTTAAGGATCGTTCAAAGTTCACCCCGAGCCAGAGCGGCTCCTTTAACTCCCCCCTAGAATTGTTATACAAATTTGACCCACAGGTCTTCTTCGCACCTTACAGCCTTGTGGTCCAGTCTCTTCTCCGTTCACCACAGAAAGTCACAATCGGGTTTTGGGGTTTTCGAAATCCCAATGTCATGACCCTTTGGTTTCCGATTTCCCGATCCTCGATTTTTCGATAGATGACTTTTACTTTCGGGAAATCTCCCGAAAGCTTCAATCTCGGCCACGCATCCTCAAGGATGGATGGTCCTCGTCGCTTTGGGGTTTTCACTGTGGAAATTCTCGGTTCCTCGTTATGACTAGATGATGTCAGCTGGGTCCCACATGGATCTCTCCTCCTTTAGGAGAATCTGAATTAGTGATTTTGAAATACAAGTCCTCCTTGTCCCCAAGACTCACGAAATGCCGATCCCCAACTTTCTTCGGATTTCTGACACGTGTCCCTAGTGGATGGATGGTTAAGATTTACCCTCGGGTTTCACCAATCTGCAAAATCAAATTACTTACCTATGTAAGTCTCGATGATCAAAATGTCGATGGGCTTCTGATCTCATCCACGTGTCCCCTCGAGATGGGCGGTCCTAATTCAACCTCGGGATTTTGAGACTTTTGATGCCCCGATGACACAAGTTCTTTGTCAACTTAAAACCCCGGTCGTCGAAATGCCGATGGGCTCTCGATGATTGTTACCTGTCTCCTCAAGATGGATGGCTCAGATTGATTCTGGGATTTTCACTCTGAAAATTCCCGATCACTCATCCTCGTGATTCTTGATTTCACGAATGTCGAAATTCTGATGGCCACGCCTCTCGTCGGAACTTTCCTCCTCCCGTTCACAAAGCTTAAACTCCATGCAACTCCTGGTCAATCCAACGGATGACAGGTGTTTGAATGAGATTTGACGGTCCACAATCTCTGTAGCTTGAACTCCAGACACAGCCATAACCCCCTCCCTTCTCTGGCAGATTTGACGGCTGGTGAGACTTCGCTAATCCTCCCCTCAGACTCCTGACCGTCGATCCCTTCCCTTTGATGATTCCTGTGAATGAGACCAAGGACTCTTCCCTGGACTTATCCACTTACACTATGAACTTTCGATGTACCTTAATGTTTTCAAAGGCCTTACTCCTCCTGAGCTTTCTCATAACTCCAAGCCTCAAAGAGGATCTTTGCACGCACTCCTTGAGGCGAATTCCAACCACTCTCAGGTGTTATGCACTTTGATTCTGCGCACACCTGCAGCAGCATTCCTTCGATATTTTGCTCAGGTTCACAACCCTGGAACTTTCCTTGGCCTACGCACTCCTTGCACGACACCTGTGCCCTACTGCACTCTGAGAGAATGAGAACAACCGCTATCTCTCCTGAGCTTTCAGCGACAACCCTCTGAACTCCTTGTCGATGCACTCCTTGCAGAAAATTCAACTGCACTTCTTGCAGGAATCTTTCTCAGACAGAGAAACAATTGAAGCTCATTCCTTCTTCCTTCTAGACTTCAAACTCAGACCATGAAATCACATACACAACATATAAAAGAAAATGTATAACAGGAAGCAAACACTCATGAGCAGATCATTCAACATCAATACACAGAGAATAAACACAAAACCATGAATTTGAATCAACCTCTTTCTATTAATCCAAATATCAGTACATGGGTGTTCTTACTCAGCCCTCTGCTTCTCTTCTATGCTCCAATTCTTCTAGCTCTGATAATGTTACAATGCACAATGAGGGTGTCTATATCCCGTTTCCCTCTTGCGCTCTAAAACTGTCTAATCTAATATTCAATTCTACCTACTTGCATTAACTATCTTAAATGCCTCCTACCTACTAAGGATGAGAGCTAAAGGCTCAAGGTCCGATTACAATATACAAGTTCGCCTCTTCTTAATGGATTCATTTAAGATCGTGCAACAACTTCCAAGGCAATTCAAAATTTTGTGCTGGCGCTTATCCAGCTGTCCTCCGCTTCTGCGCTGGCTCACTTGATGGGTTGGTGATGCTCCTGCGTCATGTCCTATCTTTCCACAGGTATAGAACCTTACTCCTCCTCCGCCTCTTCCTCTAGAATATTTCCTTCCACCACCTTTTCTTTCTCAGGAACTTCCTCCTCGTTCTGATTGATTGTGTTGTTTCTCAGCCTCATCCTTGGACTTGTGCACTCTGTCATGGGAAACTCCCTTGTTTTTGGTTGGAGCTAGGCTCTTACCTCTTCCTCACCAATTTTTCTTTCTGGCCATCTTCTCCTATGCTTTCAACACAAATTGAAAAGCATCCTCCATGGTTTTGACTGACATCATGCTTATTTCATCTTGGATTTCATATCTCAAGCCATTTATGTATCTGGCGACTCTTTCTTCATATCTCTCCCTTTGTCCAGTTCCAATATTCAGCTAGTAGAACTTCTTGGTGTACTCCTTAACTGTACTCCTCGGTGTACTCCTCGGTCCTGAACAGGTTTATCTGATAGTCCTTGGGTATGAACTTATCCTTCAGCTTGGCTACCATTCTATCCCAACTCTTTATCATTTGTTTTCCTTTACTTCTCCTTTAAGCCTACAGTTCATCCCACCACAACGTTGCATGCCCTTTTAGCCTGGTGACTGCCTGCTTCACCTTCTTCTCCTCATCGACATCTTCATAGTCGAAGTGTTTGTCCATGGATCTTATCCAATCTAATAGTTCTTCAGCATCTAGATTTCCCTCATACATGGGAACCTCTATCTTATCTCTCCCTCCCAACCTAGCAACTGCTCTCAATAAATGTTCTTCTGCAGCCTCTTCTCCTGCATCTTCTTCAACCTCAACCTCTTCACTTTCTGCATCACTGACGTCTCCAACATAAGGTTCTCTTCTCTGCACTGCTTCCATTTCTTTCAATCTGGTGTGAAGTTCTCTCATATTCCTCTCTACAACACGATTGGATAAATGTGCCTCTCCTCGTATTCTTGGTGGCATTGTGTTGACTTCTTGTCACACACATAGAGTGCAACTTTGAGTTCTCTTTCTCTTTCTCTTTCTCCTAAATTCTACAGATGAATAATAATCATCTCTGATACCACTTGATGCAGACCCCCCTGTCTCTCCTAAGGGTTGTGCGATCTCCCAGTCAGGATATTTGAATCTGGAGCTGAACAATAGCTCTCCTGGTTTCGGAATGGAACCTTTAACATCAAATCCACAGGCCCTTGTCTGTTTTTTTCCTTCACAAACCACCACTATGCGCGAGTCCCCTCTCCACATGACCGCAAGTGTAGATACTGAGAAGGGGGTGAATAAGTATCTAGTAGAATTTAAAAAAAAATCAACTTATCCTTAAACCATTCAATTATATCCAATGACCAGTGAACAATAGTATAAGGGTTACATCAATACACCACAATACACCATGCACAATATATGAGAAATAATCAATAGTTATTGGTCAAGGGAAGTAATGTCTTCCAAAGGTAGCTACAACTTCCAAATATAAAGGGAGTGATAAACCTCCAAGAAGAAAATACAATCCTCCAATATCAAGAGAGGGTTGACCTCTCCATCCTTGCCCCTTCCTTCCACCCAAGAATATATTAGAGATAATAAAACTTTACATTAAATCATCACCATCAACCAACCATCACATAGAGCCTGATAATGCTTCCTGAGACTTATTCAACTTATGTAATTATTCAATTATTGGAATACTCTAATCCTGTAGATAATATTACACAATGTATTCTTTGAAACTCCTCCAAGTTTCACTCCTTGAATCCTCCCCAAAAAGAAGTTATAGAAACAATGGTAGACTTTATCCAATTCTGGTTTATTCGGGAGAGCGAACTTGTAAAGACTGCCTCGTGCTCAATATTTAACATAATATTTTGAAACTCGCCCAAAATAAAATACAGTCTGTACTGTTTCAAATGAAAATTTTCCCACTTCATTTGAATTATCAATGAAGAATTTATGACTGTTTTACCCGAAACACTTGTTTATTGACTAGCTTCAAGACTAGTAAAAAACCTTGTCTTCCATAGAGTGTATCTCCATAATTATAGAGAATAAAGAGCTGAAAATTTTATCACAGGTACCTTGATATGTCTTATCAATACCATAGAAATGTCACCATCTAAATCATTCTATAAAAACAATTATAGAGAAAATGGTAAGATGACCTGAAAATAACATACCTTAGAACACATCACCAAAAGACTTCATCCTCCCTTGAAATAAGACCTTCTTTACTTCTGAATTGATCTGAAATTAGAATTGTGTATCAAATGAATGTATAATGATATGTATTTATACCATTTATGTCACTTCCTTTTAACATTAGGGCCGACCTGACACTTTCTTATTTTGTAATTATTTTCTTTAATTATCTTCAAGGCCTACATGTACTTCCTTCTTCAATTCACTTTGTCATCTTCAAAAAATCATTTCTACTCAACCATGAGGATCCACGTGATGTGCCACATACCACCAGAAATAAAATGATGTATAATATCCATCCATGGGTGTTTTATTTTCATGTTCATTGTCATTCATGTCCAAATACATTCATCAATCTTGCGATCAAAAACCAATGACTAGGGTTGACATCAATGACAACAACCAATCTTACAACGATCTCACCCTTTGTCATTGATGGCAACACTCATGCTCCCCCTATCATCATGATCCCAATTTCTCCCCCCCTTTGACATCAATGGAAAAGGGTAGGTCTCCTCCCCCTGAGTTTAATCACAAAAGGTAACTCTCTTCTTTGGGGTTGCTCCCCCTGAACATGTGGCACTCAATAATACTTCATCACTATTTTTTGTCTTTGGGACTTTTTCTTCCTTGGAATCCTTTTCTGTGGATTCTATATTCTCTCTCTTCTTCATGTCTAGGATGTATATGTTGTTCGGTCTTCTTGTTGTAGTTTTAACCAATATTCCTAAGTTATTTTCTCTGATTTTACATTTTGGGGAGTAAAACGTAAGAGTGTATCCTTGATCACATATTTTTCTAACACTGAGGCAATTATGCTTAAGATCTTCAACTAATAGGACTTTTCCTGCTTTTACATTTTCACTTCCAAGATTTACAATTCCTTTTCCAAGTATTTTGGTAGATGAGTCATCTCCAAATGTAACATTTCCACCCTTTTTCTTCAAGATGACAAATTGAATTTGATCTCCGGTCATATGAGATGAAAACCCACTATCTATGAACCATTCATCTTCTTCTTTGCATTATTTAGCAACCAATGTTATTTGACAGTTTTAATTTTGTGGAATTTATTTCCTTTTCCGCATTGTAGTTGGTATACAAACATTTGGCATATGATTATCTTCCTTCATCTCTCTACAATCTCGTGATTTATGACCAAGATTATTTCACCTGTAACATACAATATTTTGATCCATTAATGGGTCAAATGGATTATAAATTTTGTTGATAGGTCTACGAATATTTCCATATCTACTATTTTCGCCATTCATATAGCTTGCATAGTTATTCCTTTCATTGATTCTACAATTGATTGCCTTGTGTCCAAAATTTCCACAAGTATAACAATGTCCAAGAAATAAATTTTGATACCTGGGAGTAAGTGATATTATTTGTGGTGTGGTCTATCTGGGTTCATGATCTATTCTTCTATAGTTTCCTTCATAATTATTTCTTTCATACCTAATGGGAGAGGATCTTCTTGATGTCTCATTCCTTCTAAATTCTAGTATTCTATATTGTTGTTCAACTTGTTTTGGAGTATTGGTTTCATCATTTTCATCCTCCTTCTCTTGTTTTGTTGTCTTCAAACTGTCATTGTATCCTAGTCATGTCTTGTCATTTGGAGATCTTTGATTGCTAAGGATCTCATCTAATTTTTCAGTTCTTTTTTTTAACTTCTTCAACTTTTCTATTTTCAATAGTAGCTCCCCTTTTGTGTGATCCAATTCTACTTTCAATTTCTCATAATATTCTAATTGTTCCTTCAAGCTATTAATGGTCTTTTCAAGCTTGTAATTCTCTTCTTCACAACTACTCAATTCACCTTTTAGTATTATGTTTGTGTTTCTAAGCTTGCTATTTTCAGTTTCAACATGCTTCAACTGTTCAAGATTCTTATCTTCTTGTTCACTCTTTGCATTGTCTTTGTATCCCCAAAAGAAATCAAGGTTGGTTTCTTCATCTAAATCTTCTTCACATATGATTTCTTCTTCTTTAGAATTCTTGTGATCATCATCCCAAGTTTCTTGGGTTATGAAGAGGAATTCTCCTCCATCATTATCTTCTTCATCACTCTCATATGAGGAGATGTCATCATCCTTGGAGTAGAAGCTCTTTTTATTGCTAAGACTTCTCTTTTTATAGTAGCAGTTTTCAACAATATGTCCTATTCTACCGTAGTTAAAGCATTTGCGAGGAGACTTACCTTTTTATCTTCTGCTTCCCTTATGAAACCTTCTTACAAAATTTGTTATTTCTTCATCAAGGTCATTATCCTTGTCTTTTGTCTTCTTTATGGATTTAAAGGCTGCTTCATTGTTTTGCTGGTCACTTTATGTACCTATTCTCATTTCATATGCTATAAGAGACCCATGTAATTCATCCATTGTCATTTTGGTCAAGTCCCTAGTTTCTTCAATGGCGGAGACCTTAGCATCATACTTCAAGAGAAGTGATGTCAACACTTTTCGTAAAACCAACGATTCATCGAGATCTTCACCTAATCCTATGATAACATTAACAACTTCATCAACTCTAAGAAGATAGGTTGTGATATCTTCCTTTTCATTCATCTTCAAATTTTAAAATTCTTCTCTATGTCGTTGAAGCTTGACCTGCTTAACTTTTGGATCACTTTCGTAGATATTCTTGACTTTTTCCCATACCTCTTTAGCAGTGCTGGCACGCATCACTTTGCTAGCAATGTTTGGTGCCAATGATTCTAGAATAACATGTCTGGATTTTGAATTACAACTCATAATCTTCTTTTCATTTGGATCGGTTGGAGCATTATTTGGGATTACATAGTCATTTACAACTGAGCACCAAATGTCTACTGCCAAATCCGTTAGGTAAGTTTTCACTCTATCACTCCAGTATGCATAATTTATTCCATCAAATTTTTGAATCCCATTAGAAATGTGTTCATGGTCATACATCTCTACTCAAGATTTTCCTTCCAATGATTAAACTGTTTTGAAGGAAACCTACTCTAAAACTAATTGTAGATACTAAGAGGGGGGTGAATCAGTATCTAGTAGAATTTAAAAAAAAATTAAACTTATACTTAAACCATTCAATTATATCCAAATAGGAGTGAACAATAGTATAAGGGTTACATCAATACACCAAAATAAACCATGCACAATATATGAGAAATAATCAATAGTTATTGGTCAAGGGAAGTAATGACTTCCAAAGGTATCTATAGCTTCCAAATATAAAGGGAGGGATAAAGCTCCAAGAGGAAAATACAATCCTCCAATATCAAGAGAGGGGTGACCTCTCCATCCTTTCCCCTTCCTTCCACCCAATAATATATTAGAGATAATAAAACTTTACATTAAATCATCACCATCAACCAACCATCACATAGAGCCTGATATTGCTTCATGAGACTTCTTGAACTTCTCTAATTATTCAATCCTTGGAATACTCTGATCCTGTAGATAATATTGCACAATGTATTCTCTGAAACTCCTCCAAGTTTCACTCCTTGAATCCTCCCCAAAAAGAAGTTATAGAAAGAATGGTAGACTTTATTCAATTCTGGCTTATTCAGGAGAGCACACTTGTAAAGACTTCCCCACGCTCAATATTTAACATTAGATTTTGAAAATTGCACACAAGAAAATGAATTCCATACTCTTTCTAATGAAATTTTTGCCACTTCATTGGGATTATCTATGAATAATTTATGACTATTTTACCTGGAACACATGTTTATTGACTAGCTTCAGGACTGGTCAAAAACCCTATCTTCCACATAGTGTATCTCCATAATTATAGTTGTTGGAAGATTGGTTCTTGTCATTGATGTCAACCCTAGTCATGGGTTTCAGACCGCAAGATTGATAAAGGTATTTCGACATGACGGACAATGCACGTGCATATACAACACCCATGATTGGATAGTATACTTCATGTTGTTTCCGATGGTATTTGGCATGTCACATGGATCCTCATGGTTGAGGAGAAATGAATTTTTGAAGATGACAAAGTGAATTGAAGAAGGAAGTACATGTAGGCCCTGAAAATAATTAAAGAAAATAATTACAAAATAAGAAAGTACCAGGTGGCCCTAATGTTAAAAGGAAGTGACATAAATGGTATAAATAAACATCATTATACATTCATTTCATACAAGTTGAATTTCAGAGGTGATAAGAAGAAAAGAAGGCCGGATTTCAAGGGAGGATGAAGTCTTTTCGTGATGTGTTCTAAGGTATGTTATTTTCAGGTCAACTTACCATTTTTGCTATAACTTTTTTTCTAGAATGATTCAGATAGTTAACTCGCTATGGCATTGCGAAGACATATCAAGGTACCTCTGGTAAAAATTTCAGCTCTTGATTCGCTATAATTATGGAGATACACACTATGGAAGATAGGGTTTGTGACCAGTCCTGAAGCTAGTCAATAAATAGGTGTTCCGGGTAAAATAGTCATAACTTTTTCATACAGAATCCAAATGAAGTGGGACCACTTCCATTGGAAATATTATAGACTTTTGTTTCTTGTGTGTGAGTTTCAGAATCAGATGTTAAATATTGAGCGTGGGGTATGCTGTACAAGTTGGGTCTTCTGAATAGACTAGAATTGAATAAAGTCTACCATTCTGTCTATAACCTGCTTTTGGGGAGGATTTAAGCAGTGTAAATTGGAGGAGTTTCAGAGAATACATTGAGTAATATTATCTACAGGATCAGAGTACTCCAAGAATTGAAGAATTGCAGAAATTGAAGGAGTCTCAGGAAGCATTATCAGGTTCTATGTGATGATTGGTTGATGGTGATGATTTATTGTAAAGTTTTATTATCTCTCATATATTCTCGGGTGGAAGGAAGGGGAAAGGATGGAGAGTTCAACTCTCTTTTGATATTGGAGGATTGTATCTTCCTCTTGGAGGTTTATCCCTCCCTCTACATTTGGAAGTTGTAGCTACCTTTGGAAGTCATTGCTTCCCTTGAACAAAAACTATTGATTATTTCTCATATATTGTGCATAGTGTATTGTGGTGTATTGGTGTAACTCTTATACTATTGTTCATTTCTCATTGGATATAATTGAATGGTTTAAGTATAAGTTGAAAAATGTTTTTAAATTGTACTTGATACTGATTCACCCCCCTCTCAATATCAACAATTGGT
>ML778370.1:221340-240639 GCA_009831015.1 Picea engelmannii | reverse complement strand
AACTTGAACAAGAAGTTGTCTCATTGAGGAAGAGCTTAAGAAACTCTCAAGTGCCAAAAGACTTAACACATCTTGGATGCATGGGTGAAACTTCATACAAAGAAGATACAAATACCAACAAGAAGGTTGAAGAAAGAGCTACATAGATAGTTGATGAGAAGTGGACCAGGATACTAGAAAGAAGGAATGATTACAAAAGAGATGAATATCCAAGAAGACCTCCTACCTTCAGGAATCAAAGAAGCTTCAATTAGTATGAAGGAAACTACAGAAGAATAGATCATGAACCTAGATGTACTACATCACAAAGAAGCTCAGTTACTCCAAGGTGTCAAAATTTCTTTCTTGGTCATTGTTATACTTGCAAAAAATTTGGATATAAGGCAATTAATTGCAGAATCAATGAAAGGAACAAATACACAAGAAACATGAATGGTGTAAACAGAATATATGGAAATAATTGTGGATTTGTCAACATAAGTTATAATTCATTTTACCCATTGATGGACAAAAATATTGTATGCTACAAATGAAATTATCTTGGTCACAAAGCACGAGATTGCAGATATATGAAGGAAGATGTCCCTATGCCAACCACAATATGGATAAGGAAAGAAATTCCAAACAATGAAGGTTGTCGAATAGCATTGACCATTGAAGAATGTAAAGAAGAAGATGAATGGTACATAGACAGTGGATGTTCTTCACACATGACCGGGGATCAAGACAAATTCATCAGCTTGAAGAGAAAGGGTGGCAATGTTGCATTTGGAGATGACTCATCTACCAAAATACTTGGAGAAGGTGTAGTAGATCTTGGAAGAAAAAATGTAAAAGAAAATAATGTTCTATTGGTTGAAGACTTGAATCATAATCTACTCAGTGTTAGTAAAATGTGTGATCAAGGATACACTCTTATGTTTGATTCATGAAAATGTAAAATCAGAGAAAATAACTCAAGAAGATTGGTTGCAACTGCAACAAGAAGACCAAACAACATATACATCCTAGACATGAAGAAAGAGAAGACAGAAGCCACACAAAAGGATTCTAAGGAAGAAAATGTCCCAAAGACCAAAAATAAGGATGAAGTATTATTGAGTGCCACATGTTTAGGGGGAGCAACACCAAAGAAGAGAGTTACATTTTTCCATTAAACTCAGGAGGAGTAGCCCTAACCTTTGCCATTGATGTCAAAGGGGGAGAGAAATTGGGATCATGATGATAGGGGGAGCATGAGTTTTGCCATCAATGACAAAGGGGGAGATTGTTGAAAGATTGGTTGTTGTCATTGATGTCAACCCTGGTCATGGGTTTTGGACTGCAAGATTGATAAAGGTATTTGGACATGAAGGACAATGCACATGCATATACAACACCCATGAATGGATATTATACATCATGCTATTTCCGATGGTATGTAGCACATCACATGGATCCTCATGGTTGAGGAGAAATGTTTTTTTGAAGATGACAAAGTGAATTGAAGAAGAAAGTACATGTAGGCCCTGGAAATAATTAAAGAAAATAATTACAAAATAAGAAACTGCTAGGTCGGACCTAATGTTAAAAGGAAGTGACATAAATGGTATAAATAAACATCATTATACATTCATTTGATACAACTCAAATTTCAGAGGTGATAAGAAGAAACGAAGGCCAGATTTCAAGGGAGGATGAAGTCTTTTGGTGATGTGTTCTAAGGTATGTTATTTTCAGCTCAACTTACCATTTTTGCTATAACTTTTTTTCTAGAATGATTCATATGGTGAAATCGCTATGTTATTGAGAAGACATATCAAGGTACCTCTGGTAAAAATTCCAGCTCTTGATTCGCTATAATTACAGAGATACACTCTATGAAAGATAGGGTTTGTGACCAGTCCTGAAGCTAGTCAATAAATAAGTGTTCCGGGTAAAATAGTCATAACTTTTTCATACAGAATCCAAATGTAGTGGGACCACTTCCATTGGAAATAGTAAGGACTTTAGTTTCTTTTGTGCAAGTTTCCAAGTCGGATGTTAAATATTGATCAAGGGGCATGCTATACAAGTTGGGTCTTTTGAACAGACCAGAATTGAATAAAGTCTACCATTATTTCTATAAACTGTTTTTGGGGAGGATTCAAGGAGTGTAAATTGGAGGAGTTTCAGAGAATAAATTGAGTAATATTATCTACAGGATTAGAGTACTCCAAGAATTGAAGAATTGCAGAAATTGAAGAAGTCTCAGGAAGCATTATCAGGTTCTATGTGATAATTGGTTGATGGTGATGATTTAATGTAATGTTTTATTATCTCTCATATATTCTTGGGTGGAAGGAAGGGGAAAGGATGGAGAGTTCAACTCTCTCTTGATATTGGAGGATTGTATCTTCCTCTTGGAGGTTTATCCCTCCCTTTACATTTGGAAGTTGTAGCTACCTTTGGAAGTCATTGCTTCCCTTGAACAAAAACTATTGATTATTTCTCATATATTGTGCATGGTGTATTGTGGTGTATTGGTGTAACTCTTATACTATTGTTCATTGCTGATTGGATATAATTGAATGGTTTAAGTATAAGTTGAAAAATGTTTTTAAATGGTACTTGATACTGATTCACCCCCCTTTTAGTATCAACAATAGTGAATCAAGAGTTGAAACTTTTATCACAGGTACCTTGATATTTATTATCAATACCATAGCAATGTCACCATCTAAATATTTATAGAAAATAGTTATAGCGAAAATGGTAAGATGACCTGAAAATTACAAACCTTAGAACACATCACCAAAATACTTCATCCTCCCTTGAAATACGACCTTCTTTACTTCTGAATTGCTTTGAAATTAGACTTGTGTATAAAATGAATGTATAATGATATGTATTTATACCATTTATGTCACTTCCTTTTAACATTAGGGCCAATCTGACACTTTCTTATTTTGTAATTATTTTCTTTAATTATCGTCAAGGACTACATGTACTTCCTTCTTCAATTCACTTTGTCATCTTCAGAAATTCATATCTCCTCAACCATGAGGATCTACATGATGTGCCACATACCACTAGAAACAAAATGATGTATACTATCCATCCATGGGTGTTGTATTTTCATGTGCATTGTACTTCATGTCCAAATACCTTCATCAATCTTGTGGTCCAAAACCCATGACTAGGGTTGACATCAATATCAACAACCAATATTCCAACAATAGGCATGACCATAGACTTAACGCAAACACAAGTCACATTTCATGACTTTGCACTTCATGAATTTCGTTTGCTCCTCCTCCCGGTCACCGAAATTGTGAAATGTTACCTCGCTGCAGATCGACGACTCTAAGCCTTTGAAGATCTGATGGTCCTAATCTTGTTGGGATTTCGCGGATCAAGAGTCCCGAGCTGATCTCCCTTCGTAATATTGATTGTTGAAATGTCGATGGCGTTGATCTGATGGTCCATATCCTTCCTCGATCCGACGGTCATGATCAATATCACGATTTTGCCTATTGCGACTTTGGATTGCAGTTTCCTCTACTCTCCTTCTCAGGTTCTTGATTCCCAATTTCATGATGGAAATCGACGACCCTCATCCCCTTAAGATATAATGGTCCAGATATTATCCTCATGAATCATTATTTCGCATTTCGGGTTTTGGAAATCAAGGACCTCTGTCTTCCCAGCTCACGATACCCGATGTCGCGAAATGGACCAACGGTCTAGATTTACCTGGGATCAATAGTTTTTATCCCTCCTGATATTTTAGTCTCTCAGTATTAGAAGATTTTATAAGTCCCTGAAGGTTTTGACCTTCTCTCCCCCTGGGAAATGGGGTTCACGAGCCTTGATAACACTTATCCAAAGTGTTATTCCTCCTAAGCTTTGCCTTGTGTAGACGTTGATTTCCCGCACACTCCTTGCGTCTAAGGGATCTTCATGAATTACATCCAAAGGATTTCTCATAGAGAAATTCCTCACCTGATATCCTGGTGTTCTTTTTTGGCTTGATGCACACCTTGTAGAGCTTCAAATGAAGAGAAATAATTGAAACTGAAAAACTAACATTCACAGTTCCAATATCCCCTATGGAGATTCATTCACTTGCTCATAAAAATAGAAATAACAGGAAATTGCAAGCATTGTTCACACACCATGCAGTTGGATCAAATTTCCCTCTGTTATATTCACAAGTGCCAAAATGTCTACAAAACACATTCAAAATTACAATATCTTGAAAGCTTCAGGACTTCTGCTAACTTGCAGTTTTCATAGAACTACTTCCCTCTGTATTGTAGCTCTCTCATCTGGGTGTACCAAACTTCTATTAAACTCAAAAATATTTCTAGGGTTTCCCTTGGCTACTTGTCTACTGTAAAATTCATCCTATGCTATCTTAGTCCTGTCACATTCCAATGCCGTAGTGGAAAATCCTGCTCTATTTGTGATTTCCAAAATGTGCCTGAAAGGGTAAATTTCAGCATTGGTTCAAGCATGCCTCCAAAGGTAAATTATGTTATTGAGTTAAGGAGGACTTCAAAATCGGTTGCAACTACCAACGTTGAATTTCTAGAAGAACTCCCATGTGCCGAGTGGTCCTACCTCTGCGTGCTTTCCAACGATGCTCCTACATCATGTACACATGTTGATAAAGGACATGTTTCATACATACGCAGGTTGTAAGAAGACAAATCACATACATACATGTGTTGTAGTATATACAGGTAGTGTACCTGTAGGAAATATTTTAATTATGTTGGTACAGTTTGATGGATTTTTTTTTGTCTACTAGTTGGGTCTTGTACTTGAGGGTTGGGCTCCTCACATCTCCGTTGGTGCTGAGATATGCAAGTTGGGTCTTGTGTTTTATAGTTGGTACTCTCTTGGAGTTTGTTCTTTTTTCATTTGGTGCTGATAAACCCCAGGAGATTGTAGTCTTCATGTAACAACATAATACAAAATATTACACATATCTGGTGCTCATTGTGTTCATTGTGATGAGGGTTCATAATTATTTATTATTGATGAATGTTTTTGATACATCTTTACATGAAATAAACTAATAGTGAATGCAAGTAATTAATAATAATGTTTGAAGAGGTATTTAACTAAAGGAATAAATAATTGTGAAAAGAGAGACACATTGATTCACCCCCCCCCCCACCTCTTAGTGTGGTCACTGTGGACAATAATTGGTATCAGAGAAAGACTTAACTATAAGCCTTACAAGTTTGAAGGAGATCCATGGGCACAGAATTGGATGAACATGAAGTGCCCTCTATAGATGAAGTTCCCTTCTTTGATGAGATAGATTACTCAGCATGGAGAATAAAAATTAAAGGGTATTTGATGTTATGACCCAAGGGGGGAATATATATGTGCTGCAGACACCCGAACCCTTAGGCCGAGATCCACTCAGGATCATTCTTAAATTCCCCTTGAGCCGAAGTGGATCCTTTGATTCCCTGTCGGAATATTCAACAATTTTGATCCATAAGTCCTTCGGAAACTCCACCTGTGTGAACATGCACTAGGCGCGAGCTTCACCTCCTCCCAACGACCAAAGTGCTATTACCAAGGCCTTGCCACAAGCTCCTTTTCACAACTCAGGATCTCATAAGTTTGTGAGTTGAATCTCTCGACTCCTCCTTCTCCAAACTCCCAATACCCGAGGTGACGA
Organism: Picea engelmannii; assembly: GCA_009831015.1. Lineage (NCBI taxonomy): Eukaryota > Viridiplantae > Streptophyta > Pinopsida > Pinales > Pinaceae > Picea > Picea engelmannii. The sequence goes on along the minus strand of ML778370.1, from coordinate 234,977 downwards.
TACGGGTATGGCTCCTTCTGATGGCACCCTCTACATATAACCATAGGCTAGGGCTAAATCTATCACCTCTCGTAACTTTGTGAGTTGGAGTGTCAAACCTTGGAACTCTTTTCTTACAAGAACCTGAAGCACGAGAAGTCAACAGGATGTTGACCCCTTTCCCAGGTGACACGTGTCCTCTACCTATCACCTCTTTCGTCTACCTCTGGAATTTGCTATCACACCACCTATCAACTATGTGGCCCACCTATCAGATGTGCCATGTGTTCACGCGAGCCTCGGTTCTCGGTACTTTACGACTTCCACATTCGAAAGGAAGTTCCTCCAAGCCCCGAACCTCTGACACACGATGTATCGAGATGCCAGATCTCATGACTCTCCTTCCTCCTCAATCAACGGTTCAGATCACATCGCGATCTCATGACTCGAAACTTTGTAGAGTAAAGGATTTTTCCTCCCAGCTCATGATACTCGAGTTCACAAGATAATCTTGATCCATGCCACTTGTCCTCTAGAATGGACGGTCCTGATCCTTTCAAGATTTCACGACCCATGACCTCTAGTCTCCCAGTCTCTTATCCTTGGAACCTCTGAAGTTCTGAACCTTGAAATCCTGATGCCTCTGTCATTTCAGAACTTTCCAGGTTCTTTCCTCTTCTTGTGAGGGTTTAAACCTCATCCTCCTTTCAACAGATCCGATGGCTATCGGCTGTATGATCTAGATATAACGGCCCAGATCTATTCTTTTCCACTGCACTCTCCTACTACTTCCTAGATGTGAAATTTCAACGGTCCAGATATTATCCTCACCTGATCCGATGGCTGTTGTGCTTCCCTCCTTGGGAGCATTCTATTTCTTCCCGAAGCTTGGAAGAATTCAACTTATCAAAGACCTTAGTTTTTTCTCCTGCGGCTACGAAGCCTATGACTTCGGTTTCTGTCCACGTTCTTTGAAAATGATTTCCCTCCTGAGCTTTGTCCTCTTTGAATCCTCAAAGGATTCTTTGACTTCTATGCCCCTTGCAGCTGTCTCTCCTGCACACAAAGGCACTTTTCCTCCTGATCTTCTCTTCTCTGAAACCTTGAAAGGTTTCCTTGACCTCGATTCCTACAGGGTATCTACACACATGAAGGTGTTATCTGTCTTGAGATTATCTGTTGCTCACACCTCTAAGGAACTTAACTGTTTCTTCTCCCTCAAATGGAGAATCTAATGCCCTCATGGCAGTGTCTTTCTCAAGCAACTCCTTGCTGAGTCTACAAGGTATTCAACAACCCTACGAAGGTCCTATCTCTTGGATGCTTCTCTGTTCCAGAACTCGAAAGAGTTCTTCCTATGAAAACTGGCACTTACTCAACACCCTCCTGGCAGAGCTCCTACAGAATCACTCAGTGATTCTATTCCCTTCAATGAAATCTAAGTAGTGTTCTCCTGTGCGCTCCGTGCACTTGCTCAATGCCCCCTTGGCAGAGCTCTATAGAACTCCTTAGAGATTCTGTCTTCTACTGTGTTCCCCTCTACACAGCCTGACCTCCAATGTATTCAACAACCTTTAGGTTTCCTCCTTGAGTCAATGATTTTAGCTGGTGCACCCTCCTAGCACATCCTTGCCCAAATTCTGTAGAATTCAGGAGTGCATCTATGCACTGGCTTTCAAAACCTGCAGTGTTCTGTCACACCCTCTTGGCATGAAGCCTCAAAGAACTCAACAGATAGTAGAACCTATCTGTCCCTGCAAATGCATACCAACACACATCTACAACATATAAAGAACATACATACAAACATTCATAAACACATAAGAACACACAGAGTCTCAATGCAGGAAATATTCTCTCTTTATTAATATGAAATGCCTCTCTTTACAAGGTGTTCTTGAGCTCAGACTTTGACAGAGTCTCGGCTCCTTCTCTATCTACCAACTCACTCAAAATGAGATCCAAAAATATTTTTACATGAGGGGGTTCTTTGAGCTCTTCCCTCCATCTCACCTACTCTATTCAATTACATTGAATTTACAATTAATGGCTGTCTAGTCCAAATCGGAGCTAGATTCCAGCCTTAGAACCATTTAAGGCTATTTATACCTAACGCCTATTCGTAGGCATAGATTCATGGCTCCACGACCTTACAACATTTAATTACATTGTTTTCAAATTCAAATTTGAAATGAGAGGGTTGCACCTCTCTCCATCCCATTGAATGTGTGTGTTGCTGAGTTGGCTGGCGCGTGGCTGGCTTGGGAGCGATGCTCCTACATCATACTCCTCTGCTATGAAAAATTCATGAGCTCCTTCTCATGAGATTCCCAGCACTGCTATTGAAATCCTCCTGGATCCTAAATAGTCCTCTAAAGTTGTCCATCTGCTCCATCTCTTTGTTGTTGTGTCTGCTCCTCTGCTGCTACTACTGTCCCTCTTCTGCCCAGCTTCTCCTTGCTGGCAGTCTCTTGTGCTGAATTCAAAATCATCTTCTTGATATTCTTGATCACTTCATCCAACTACTGCAATGGATAGATCTGTTCATGCAGTCTCCTCTGCTACAAGCTCTTTCTACAGATGGGATGATCACCATGATCTCCTATGCTATCCTCTTCATCTCCTATGGCCTCAACTTGCCACTTTGCTGCAAAGTTCATCCTTGTAGTCACATCATTGAGCTGCTTCTCAGCTTCTCCCTATGTGGCACTAACTGTCCACCCTGTTGCAGTCTTCTCTTGACTAACTTGTTGTTCAGCCTCTTCATCTGACAGTGTTGTTGCTGCCATTCCTCTTTCTGGTATGTGTCCAGCTTTTTTCTGCTGCTCCTCAGCCTAGAAATATCCTCCATCATTTTCCAACCTCATCTGTTGGATGTGCATGATATTCACCTCTACCCTTCTCTCTAGGGTTTCAATCTTCTCCCACAGATCAGCAAAGCTCATGTTGTCTGCCTTTTCCTCTTCTACTTCTGTAAGATCCAATGCTGCAGTATTTTCAGCTTCCTAGCTAAAAATATTGAGCGACTCCTCGAAATGCTCATCTCCCTCTATTTGGGAAGCCTCTAAAATTTTCTCAAATGCTTCTTTTCCATTGATAGTCAATGTTGATTGTCGGTCTACAGTTGCTGCTTCACCGACATCAAAAACTTTTGCCTCCCTTGGGCGATGTGGCAGGAATATTCCAATCCCCCCAATCATTAGAAGATTCCTTTGATCCTCCTCTGTCAGCTGCATCTGCTGATATGAACTCAACTCTGATCTCATCTACTCTCCCTTTCCCTCCTGGCAAATTGGGATTTTTCTGCTGCTCTCCTAGAAGTCTATGAGATCCTTGGACCTCATCTCATTGCCCTCTTGACAATCTGAACTTTCCCTACTGTCCTCTTGATAGTCTGTGATATCTCGAAGTGATCTCATCTCATTTCCCTCCTGGCAATCATAAAGTTACTCTCTGTTCATATGGAAGTCTCTGAGATCTTCCAGTGATCTCAGTTCATCATCATCACTGAGATTTCTGCCAGTCTCTGGTTCACATACCTGAACCATCATCTCTTCTAGTTCGTTGAGGTTTTTAGCATGCCTCAACCATCCCTTTAATAGCCTCTATTGTCTTTTAGCCAACAGTTCCCTGACTGGACATTTTACCTTTGTCTTCATGGGCCATTCATACACCCAATGCGATTTAGCATCCTCCTGCATCCGAAATGCAAGAATTTCCATTCTCGCTCTGATCTCGCTGAGTTCTTTGTCCATCGCATCACTACTCTGCTATTGATGGACCTTCCTTCCATCGCGTGCATGACCTTCAGTAGCCATCTCGCCTCCTATCTATCTTCCCTCCTGGAAAACTTGTTCTTGTGACTCTACAAATCTGAGTGCTTCCAGCCTTCCTTTACAATCCACCTAACTGTCTCCTTGACTGCTGCACACCTGCAAACAATCACCACAGAGTTCCAATACTCTGTCTCCTTCTGCCTATCTCTGTAAGATTCCTCTGATACTACTTGTTGTATATCAGAATACTCTTTCTCTATCCTCTCTGCCTGAAATCTACAGACATAATATCACTTTGATACCAAATGGTGCAGACCCCCGAACCCTCAGGCCGAGATCCACCTAGGATCGTTCTTAAATTCCCCTTGAGTCGAAGCGGCTCCTTTTATTCCCTATCGAAATCTTCAACAATTTCGATCCAGAGGTCCTTCGAAAACTCCACCTGTGCGAACAAGAACTAGGTGCGAGCTTCACCTCCTCCCAGCGACCACAACGCTATGACCAAGGCCTTACCACAAGTGCCTTTTTACAACTCGCGATCTCACAAGTTCGTGAGTCAAATCTCTCAACTCCTCCTTCTCCAAACTCCCAATACCCGAGGTGACGATATGGGTATGGCTCCTTCTGATGGCTCCCTATACATATAACCATAGAATAGGGATAACTCTAGAGCTTCTCGCAACTTTGTGACTTCATGATTTGGAGTGTCTAACCTTGGCACTCTTTTCTTATGAGAACTCGAAGCACGAGAAGTCAATAGGATGTTGACCCCTTTCCCAGGTGACGCTTGTCCTCCACCTATCACCTCTTCTGTATACCTCTAGCATTTTCTGTTACGAAACCTATCAACTATGTGGCCCACCTATCAGACGTGCCACGTGTTCGTGCAAGCCTTGGTGCTTGGTACTTCACAACTTCCACATTCAAAAGGAAGTTCCTCCAAGCTCCGAACCTCCGATACGTGATGGCTCGAGATGCCAGATCTCACGGCTCTCCTTCCTCCTCAATCAATGGTTCAGATAGCATCGCGATCTTGTGACTCAGAACTTTGTAGAGTAAAGGCTTTTGCCTCCTAGCTCACGATACCTGAGTTCACAAGATAATCCTGATCCCTACCACCTATCCTCCAGAATGGACGGTCGTGATCCTTTCAGTATTTCGCGACCCATGACCTCTAGTCTTCCGATCTCTTGTCCTTGGAACCTCCAAAGTTTCGAACCCCAAAATCCCAATGCCTCTGTCATTTTGAGACTTTCCAATTTCTTTCCTCTGCTTGCGAGGGTTTAAACCTCATGCTCCTTTCAACAGATCCGATGGCTATTGACTGTATGAGCTAGATCGGACGGCCCAGATCTATTCTTTTCCATTGCACTCTCCTACTACTTCCTGGATGTGAAACTTCAATGGTCCAGATCTTATTCTCACCTGATCTGACGACAGTTGTGCTTCCCTCCTTGGGACTTCTCTATTTCTTCCTGAACCTTGGAAGAATTCAACTTATCAAAGACCTTAGCTTTTTCTCCTGTGGCTACGAAGCCTGTGACTTCAGTTTATGTCCGCATTCTTTGAAAATGCTTTCCCTCCTGAGCTTTGTCCTCTTCGAATCCTCGAAGGATTCTTTGACTTCTATGCCCCTTGCAGCTTTCTCTCTTGTGCACAAAGGAAATTTTCCTCCTGAGCTTCTCTTCTCTGAAACCTTGAAAGGTTTCCTCGACCTCTGTGATTCCTACAGGGTCTCTGCACACACAAAGGTGTTATTTGTCCTGAGATTCTCTGTTGCTCATACCTCTAAGGGACTTAACCCTTTCTTCTCCCTCAGATGGAGAATCTGATGCCCTCTTGGTAGTCTCTTTCTCAAGCAACTCCTTGTTGAGTCTACAGGGTATTCAACAATCCTGTGAAGGTCCTATCTCTTGGACGCTTCTCTGTTCCATAACTTGAAAGAGTTCTTCCTATGAAAAATGGCACTTACTCAACACCCTCATGGTGGAGCTTCTTCAGAATCCCTCAGTGATTTTGTTCCCTTCAATGAACTCTAAGCAGAGTTCTCCTATGCGCTCTATGCACTTTCTCAATGCCTTCCTAGCAGAGCTCTACAAAACTTCTTAGAGATTATGTCTTCTACTGTGTTCTCCTCTACACAGCCTAACCTCCAAGGTATTCAACAACCTTGAGTTTTCCTCCTTGAGTCAATGATTTTGGCTGGTGCACCCTCTTGTCACGTCCTTTCACAATTCCGCAGAATTCAGGAGTGCATCTATGCACTGGCTTTCAGAACCCACAATGTTCTGTCACACCCTCTTGGCATGAAGCCTCAAAGAACCCCAAACCTAAAATCAAAGAAATCAATAGATAACAGAACCTATTTTGTCCCTGCAAATGCATACCAACACACATCTACAGCATATAAAGAACACACATACAGACATTCATAAACACATAAGCACACATAGAGTCTCAATGCAGGAAATCTGCTCTCTTTATTAATATGAAATGCCTCTCTTTACAAGGTGTTCTTGAGCTAAGACTTTGACAGAGTCTCGAATCCTTCTCTATCTACCAACTCACTCAAAATGAGATACAAAAATCTTTTTACATGAGGGGGTTCTTGAACCTCTTCCCTCCATCTCACCTACTCTATTCAATTACATTGAATTTGCAATTAATGGTTGTCTAGTCCAAATTGGAGATAGATTCCAGCCTTACAACCATTTAAGGCTATTTCTACCTAACGACTGCTCGTAGGAATAAATTCATGGCTCCACAGCCTTACAACATTTAATTACATTTTTTTCAAAATCAAAATTTGAAACGAGAGGGCTGCACCTCTCTCCATCCCATTGAATGAGTGCGTTGCTGAGCTGGTTGGCGCATGGCTGGCTTGGGAGCGATGCTCCTACATCAATATGGCTAAATGTATATGATATGATCCCAAGGGGGGAATATATGGGCCTAAATGTAAATGTAAAGTGTAAATACATATGTAATTGGGTCGGCCTAGTGATTAAGGGGTCTCATGTACAAGTGTGAATAGTTGTATATAAGAGATCATGTATTCATTATTGAGATGTGAATTGTGAAGTATGAATGGTATTGGGTTATTTGGAGGGGTTTCCCCTATTATTTAAGAAGTTATTTTGTAAATTATCTATATTGGAGTTTTTCTTCATGTTGACATTTTGTACATGGTGTGTACTTCTATTATTTTATGATATTTTGAGTATTTGGATCATAACATTTGGTATCAAATCTCATGGTCTTGGGGTTTCACCGCTACATCTGAGACACCTTGGAATTTTCTCTATAACGTTTTTTATACAGTGTTTCAAAAGGAACCCCTTGGAGAATATTTAGTATATAGATCAAGATACATTGGGTTGAAATTTAATCTCTTGGGGCCTTATACTTTTGGATATATAGAATGTGTAAGATATGGTTCTTGAATCATTTTGAATTTAGTCATCACAAAATTTTCTCTACAAATTTTTTTTTTCTGTAATTTGTTAGACCATGAAATATGGAGGATATTGATATAAATTATCAAGGTATATATGATAAAAATTTCAGCTTCTGGGGCATCCTACTTTTTTATATACACCCTGTGCAAGATAAGATAGATGACTAGTCCTATTGACTAGTCTCAAACACGTGTTCCTAAATGTACATGTAATGTGTAAATACATATGTAATAGGGTCATCCTAGTGATAAAGGGGCCTCATGTGAAATTGTGAATAGCTATATATCAGAGATCATGTATTCATTATTGATATGTGAATTGTGAAGTATGAATGGTATTGGGTTATTTGGAGGGGGTTCCCCTATTCTTTAAGGAGTTATTGTGTAACTTATCTATATTGGAGTTTTGATCCATGTTGAAATTTTGTACATGGTGTGTAATTATGTTATTTTATGATATTTTGAGTATTTGGATCATAATATTTGAAGTGAAAAGGAGAAGATGTTTGGGACATAGTTGTTATTGGATGAGTTCCCTCGAAGAAACAATCAAAATTTGTAGCTCAAAAGGAAGAAAAGAAGAACAATGTAGTGACACTCAATAACATATTCAATGGACTCTCAGGTTTTATCAAAGAAAACATAGGACAATGTACCTACGCCAAGGACCTATGGATGAAGCTAGAGAAGGCATATCAAGACAAAAGACAAGACACAAAATACAATACCATTAAGAATGTGAAGCAAATCAATGAATGTAAAGGCTCTCCAAAATATTCTGATTGCAATAATTATGAATGTAATAATGTTGAATGTTCTCCTACAAATAAATAAGAAGATCTAGCTGAAATAGAAGAAGTTTGTGTAGAATCAGCTAACAATTATCTTATATATGAAGATGAATATTTGCTAAATCTTGAAGATAAAATTATAACTGGTTTAGAAGAAGATAGCATGGACGTGGTATATGGTTCATTTTCTCTTGAGTATATTTAAATAAACACTAAGGAAGCCCTAGAAAAGTAACAAAGGTATACCATGGCACTAAAAGAAATGATTAAGAAACAAGAAGAAAGAGAAACAACTAAAAAGCTCATATCTGAGCAAATGAATCAATTAGAAAAAAAGGAAGAAGAGATCAAGAGACTAAACACTGATATAATTGGTAAAGAAGAAGAAAAGAAGAAGGTAGACGATGACCTTAGAAAAATATTTGAAGAACTAAAAGAAACAAGAGAAAAATTGTTAATCTAAGGACCCAACTTGAAGAAGCCAAAAGGATAGAGGAACTATTGAAGAATCGGGAAAATGAAAAGGAAGAATCATGTCATTAAGATGGAATCATAAACTTTTGTTCTCAAAAGGAAAGACAAGAAGTAAAAAACTGATGTCAAGTTCATGAACAAGTCAATAATCTTGGATGAAATCCTCGATAGTCAAAGATCACCAAATGATAAATCTGGTCTTGGATACAACAATAAAGTTGAACACTCTGAAGTTGGAACTTCTAAGAAGCATGATGTAGGTCCTTGATTTTCAAAGGTTGAAATAAAATCTTCAAGTCAAGCACCTGCACAAAGAAATAAAATATTCAGAAGATTAGAGCAAGGAAGACACCAAGAAGCCATCCCTACAACTCAAAGCAAATTCAGAAGAGAGATATCTTCAAGGTTGACTCAAAATCACATGTATGAAAATGTTTTCAATGGTCACTATTTCTCATGTAATGATTATGGTCACAAATATTTGGATTGAAGACATTATGCAAGGAAATATGTTGGAAGATTCAATAACATCTTAAGATGTTGGAGATGTAATCTTGTCAGACAAATTGCTGCACATTGTCACACCATGAGATGTTACAGTTGTAGTTGTTTTGGCTAAAAATCCCAGGATTGATGGAATTGAAGGAGATAGTTAATGAGAAATGATTCATACAATATTGAAAGAAAATAAAATGACACATGGAAGAAATATAATGTTGAAAGGATGGAAGCTTATAGAACAAGTACTGAGAAACTAGGACACTCTTAGAAGTGGATGAAGAAGACTGAACAACTAGACATGAATGAAGGCATAAATAATGAGGAAAGCTTAATATTTTCTAAGGCATACATGGGTCCCTATGGGAAAATTCGTAACATATGTGAGGTGACTTATAGAAAGGTCACCTACATATGCGAGATGTCTGAAGAAAGGTCACGTACCTAAGGTAAATATTTGAAGAAAAAGGGGTGTACATATGAGTTGCAACATGGTTTGATGGTACAACATAGTTTATCAGAGGTATGATGTTCCAGGTCAGTAACAAAGCTATAGGTATGAACATAATATTGTTTGATGAATGTATGGTGATGATATATAGTTGAGTTTTGGAGAATATTCTTGGGGCATATCTTGGATGCATGGTACAAACCCTAGTGTGTGGATTGAGGAATCTATGTTAAGGTATAATGTTGGTTATGATGAGTACTTATCAGAAAGGTTATCACACTTTGTTATGAGGCATATCATGGGTAATGTGATACTATATAGAGGTACATTATTGATATATTGAGGCATATTCTTGGTACATGTCTAGAGGTATTATTGATGCATTATACTTGCTATAGTGAATGGTTTTGATGCAGATTTTTTGTAGTACATGGTTGATACATGTGTGAGCTCTATTGACATATCTTGAGGTGTATTGTGAGAGGAATTTATTGGTGATCTTGGTATATGGTTAGTACATTCTTGTTGCTACATAAAAGAAATTTTTTGGCATGTGGTTTGATATAAGAATTTATGGTAGTGTGATGTATTGTTAGAGGCCTATTTATTGAATATCTTGGTGTATGTATTTGATATATGGTTGAGTTACATATTGATTCATATAGTTGATGAGTTGGCACATACATGAGGTGTATGGTATGGTGATTTTGGTACATCTTTATGAGTCATAGTTTGATCTATAATTGATGCATGATTGGCACATCTTGATGAGTCATAGCTTGATCTATAATTGATGCATGATTGGTACATACTTGGTACATTGTTAGAGGAAATTGCTAGTAGTATTCTTGGCACATGGTTTATGGATGATGTGGCATATATGTATTGGTATAATTTTAGAAGCACATCTTGATTGTGGTACATATTTTTTATTTTTGTGATTTGTCTTGGTGATTGATCTTGGTGAATAGATCTGATTTGGTTGATGAGATTGATAAGACAAGTTGATGTGATAGGTTGTTGTGACAGGTTGTGTTGTGCATAGTTGATGCACTTGTGTTGGTATAGATTGTTGGTACAATATTGAGATACATTTCTTGTCATATGGTTTGTGGCATATAGTTTATGGTAGTTGGTTGAGGAATATCATGAGTGATATGACACTTCTTTGAGCTACATTATTGGCATGGTGTATGGTTGTTGATAGAGGCACTTGTTGATGATCTTGATATATGCTTGGTACACATTTGGCACATATTCTTGGCATATGGTTGAGGCACTTCATTGATGATATGTTATGGTGTTAATGTACATGGTTGATGTGCATGGTTGGCACATGGTATGGCACATGTTTTACATGGTTGATGCTTTGCTTATGATTCACTATTCATAGTTGATATCATGAGATAGTATGTATGTATACACTTGTTGATGGTACAGGTACAAGTTGATGCATGGTTGATGGTTGATGCTTTGTTCATGATTCATTGTTGATATTATGAGATAGTACGTATGTTGTTATACATTTGATGTATGATTTAGATGGTTGATGATCAGTTACAGGTTGATGAGACAATGATAAAATTGTGACAAAGACAATTACAACAACAGTTACAGAGTAGTATAACAAATTGATGGACCATTGTATGATGCATGGATAGGTCCAAGGATCATCAAAGGAAGAGAATATCATGGAATTATTGAGTAGTTGATCAGTGTTATGGTAGAGAAACAACATCCGTAGTAGAAGCATATTACATTGGTAGCATATTTTTCACAATGATTACACCACATCTTGCAGAGAAGAAAGGGGGAGACATACCCACAGGGGGAGTTATTCGTTTTTCCCATAATTGGTTAGAGAATACCAAATGACATTTTAGATAGGGGGGGAATCCCAGAGGATAGTGTAAATAGGGGGAGCATCCCTAATGAGAGTTCAGTAAAGGGGATCAACCCCAAGGAGAGATACACTTTTCCATTGATGTCAAAGGGGAGAGATAGAAACATCGATGAGGAGTATGAGTATGTGTGTTTTCATGAATAAGTGTTTCCATCAATGTTGGTGTTTCCATCAATGCCAAAGGGGGAGAATTTTAGAAAGTTGGTTTAGATTGATGGAAAATTGTTTTGGATAGTTGGTTGTCATTGATGTCAACCCTTGGAGAGTGATATTGTGATATTGTAGATTGATTTCAACCCTTAGAGATTGATGTCAAACCTTGAGAATGTCTAGTAGCACATTCTAGTAGCTCTTGAGGTATGGTTTAGGAACCCAAGTTTGGTTGAGGAATAATGTAATCAAGATCAGTGAATTTGAAGGTGATACTATACTAGATGGATAATAAATGTCGTTCCATTTCCCGTGAGATGTGGTACGCCATGTGGTTCCTCACGGTTGAGGAGATATGGTTTAGTAAAGTTGGATAACCCTATTGAGTTATTTAGAAGCCCCTAGAAGGTCAAATAAGTCAAATTATTCTAGAATCTCCTAGAATAAGTTGACTAGTGAAAGTGGTTGCAACTAGGAGTTAGTCATGGGATAAGTGGTTGCAATAAGAAAATAATTAAAAATAAATTAGTTGCAACTAGAAGTGGAGAATTTACTATTTGTGGATAAAATAGTTGTAAGTGGACAAAGTAGTTAGAAGTGGGTTATCCCTAAAAGAAGGAAGTTGGGTAAAGAAGTTAGAAGATAACCCCTAGAGGAAGCCACTAGAAGAGTATAAATAATAGAGAAAGGGTATCTTATTATCATACAATATTGAGCACATTTAATATCTATTATTTTTTGAAAGGTTTATTGTAGGTAATCATTGATACATATGATGAAGCTACACAAGTCTGAGGTAGCAAAGGAGGGTTGGCGACGAAATTTTTAGAGTTGCATAATTTGAAGAGAAAACTATTTTTTTTGAAGTTGTACGTGGGTTGTGGAAGGATGGGCCACGTACATACGCAGGCCATAGAAGGTTAGGTCATGTATATATGCAGGACACAGAAGAGGAGGTCACACACATCTAAAAACGTCATGGACACTTGAGTAGATGTTGGTGCTAGGTCTCCAGATTTCAGAAGCAAGCTCCAAGGTCAACATTGTGTAGGTTCAGTTTAGCTACAAAATATTTGGTACGGTTACATGTTTTCTTTTATGCATAGATTTACGTATGATATGGTGAATGCTTGAGGCATTCTTGATATGTTTGGTCTTGTACATGGATATGGTATATGTTGGTTGGTTGGTTGAGTGAGAAACACTCTTATGTATGGTATTGTACCGATATACTTATACTTAGTTGATGGATATCTATGTTGTATGATGATGTATGCATGAGGGACATGCATAAGTTGTTGGAGATGCTTCATTTATGACATGGTATAGATCTGCATATGGTTGATGATATGGAATATAGTGACAGGTTACAACTTGATGTGACAGAGGCATCAAAGGTATGAAGGGCCAAAAGTTTTGGAGTTCTAGAAAACTGAAAACCCTAGTTTTTTTAAGGTGTATGTAGGATGACAGAGGATAGGTCACGTACATACATAGGATGCAAGAAGACAACTCACATACATAGGCTGCAAGAAGACAACTTGCATACATACACGTGTTGAATTATATACATGTCGCGTACCTGTAGGAAATATTTGAATATTGTTGGTACAGTTTGACATAATGCTTTTTGTCTACAAGATGGGTCTTGTACTTGAGGGTTGGAATCCTCACATCTCAATTGGTGTTGAGCTCTGGAAGTTGGGTCTTGTATTTGAGATTTGGTACTCTCTTGGAGTTGGTGCTCTTTTCAATTGGTTCTGATAAAGCCCTAGATATTGTAGTCTTCATGTAACAACATAATACAAGATCTTACACATATATCTGGTGCTCATTGTGTTGATTGTGATGATGGTTCATAGTTCTTTATTATTGATGAATGTTGTTGATACATGTTTACATGCAAGAAAATAATAGTGAGTGTAAGTAATGAATGATAATGTTTGAAGTGGTAGCTAACTAAAGGAATAAATAATTGTGAAAAGAGCCACACATTGATTAATCTCCCCTTCTCTGTGTGGTCGGTGTGTCCAACAGGGTTTGAGGTTATAGGGATTAAGAATGGCATGAGATATGGGTTACATGGATTAAAATTTATAGTGTTTAGGGCCTATATGTCTTAGGGGAAGCATGATGACCATTAGGATTTAAGGGTTGT
>ML778370.1:200908-215734 GCA_009831015.1 Picea engelmannii | reverse complement strand
CCACAACAGGATGAGTAGTGGTATTCTCCACAATGTCCCACAACTCGTTCTCTTGCAAAATCAAGATCATCCTCTCCTTCCAAGCACCAAAATTTGCTGCCCCATCAAGTCTGTCTTCAACCCTCAAACCAGTAGCCATGACCGTCTTTCTGCTGAAAATCACAAATTCAAAAATCTGCCCTATGAAGTGACTGTTGTCCCTACTTTCTGCCTGTTGAAATTTTTGCCTCTCTTCAACTCAGCTCTAATACCATGTTAAAATTGTCAAAACCCCAACCTACTTTCAATCTTGCTGATTTTTCAGCCAAATTTAAATGCCAAACTTAGTTTCAGCACTGTTTCAGCATATGTTACAGCCCTGTGTTTCAGCATATACTCACAGCGGTGTTTCAACATATGACTCAACTCTGTGTTTCAACATATGTTATAGCACTGTGTTTCAACATATGTTACAACACTGTGTTTCAGCATATACTCACATCGGTGTTTCATCATATGACTCAGCACTGTGTTTCATCATATACTCATAGCGGTGTTTCAGCATATGACTCAACTCTGTGTTTCAGCATATGTTACAGCACTGTGTTTCAGCATATGTTACAGCACTGTGTTTCAACATATACTCACAGCGGTGTTTCAACATATGACTCAACACTTTGTTTTAGCATATACTCACAGCAGTGTTTCAGCATATGATTCAGCTCTGTGTTTCAGCATATGTTACAACACTGTGTTTCAGCATATGTTACAGCACTATGTTTCAGCATATACTCACAGCGGTGTTTCAGCATATGACTCAGCACTGTGTTTCAGCATATAAAAAAAAACTTAACAAAAAATAAATTTTAGAACTGAAACATGAGGATTCTGAACATCGTTTTCAACGCAGAAATAAAATATCAGCAATATGCAAAACTCAAAAAATATAGACACAAAGATATTCGGTCTAACTTCGACCCTGCAAAAACCCACAAGGGGAAAACCAGTAAGAGAGGGCTTTGTATTATTTATGAGCTTCTGAGAAATTCTTTTACAGCATATTCATCTTCAGATATTTACACAAACTTATCTGGACATTCCTATAGCTTTGCTCCTCGATTTCTGAACCAGAAATCCGTACAACTGTATGACAATTAATGATGTACGGACTGTCTCAAAATTTGTGCCAAAACTCTACTAAGACTCGATTTCGGTGCCACTAAATGCTATTCGACAACCTTGGAATGCATGCCAATACTCCCAGAAATTGCAGCTGCTGTCTCTTTTCTTCAGCTCGACCTCTCTCTTGCTCTCTCTTGTTCTCTCAACAAGAATGCTTGAGCTCCTGTTTTTCTCTCAACAAGAATGCTTCAACTTCTCTTGTTCTTGGCATCTCACCAAGAACCTCTTGGCATCTCACCAAGAGTCTCTTGCTCTCTCAACAAGACTATTGTTGCTTACCCAAGAATGGGGGCGCCTTCTTGCCCAAGTCGACCTCATGAGGGAAGGTGAGGAGTTTTCTAATCTAACGGTTGAAATTAGAGCAAATGGGTGGCTGAGATTTTGTGTCTCTTCACTCACCCTCACTTTAATCATAAAGTCACCTTTTAATTTGCATCTCACAAGTTAAATGACTAGGACCCACATTCAGCAATTTCTCCCCTTAGGCGCCTAGGGAAGAGAAACACTTGCCTTGGTACTTTATTTTAATTAAAAATTTAACAATATTCCTCAAGGGTGAATTGCTTATACTGGTTGTTAGTTAAGGTTATGATTATTAGGGGTTAAAGAAGATAGTTATTGAAGGTGTTTGAAGTTATGCACTATAAAGTATTTAGCTAATGTGTATAGAAGTTAAAGGTTAGTGGTCAAAATTTTGAAAAATTAAAGGTTATAAGGGGTGAGGGATGTAAGGGTTATATGTTATAGTGATGAGGCTATCTCTGTTAGGGTCATGTATTTTAATCATTATGAGAACTAGGGGTTATAAGGGTGAATGGATGGAAATTAGGAATGATGGGTGATAGGAAATAGGGTTGTTTCGAATGATATGTTACAAGGGTTACTTGTTGGGGTTAAAGTGGTTGGGGTTAATGTTATGGTCTATAATTATTAGGGACTATAAATGATAGTTGTATATGTGATAGGGGTTAAATAGTGATACAGGTAAGGTGTTACAAAGAATATTAAAAAATACAGGTTATTTTTTTACAAGGTTTAGGGGTTATGGAGGTCATAAGTTATAGGGATAAGGGTTAGTTGTTATAAGGGAAATGTGTTTAGGATACATGCATTGTTTTTTATGAATGATAAGGGTTAGGGGTTCTGAGTTACAAGGATTAGGGGTTACAAAGATTATGGGACACAAGATTGACTAGTTAAGGGTTTTAGTTGTTTAGGATTACAAGTTATAGGAATTATGGGCTACAATATTTACTAGTTAGGAATTTTGTTAGGGGTTATAGGGGTTATGGTTATGTGAGTTATAAGAGTTAGGAATTAGAGGTAATGGGTGATACTAGTTGTGTATTATGATTTATAGAGGTCACTAATTAACATTTATAATTGTTAGGGTTTATGGATTATAGCAATTACTAGTTCAAAGTTATAATGTTTATTGGGTATGGTGCTTGTAGGATAAAGTTAAGGATTTAAAGGGTTTTAGTAGTTATGGTTTGTAAGGTTTAAAAATTAAGGTCTATAAGGATTTATGTTGTAGGTTTTATGTTTTTAATGGTTAGGGTTTAGGTTTTATTCAAGTTATGGGTTGTGGGGCTGATGAGTTATGAGAATTAGAGGTTATAATTATTATTTGGATTAATAAATGATAAGGATTAAGGTTGATATGGGTAAAGAGTTAGGAATTATCTAGGTTAGTCATTATTGAGGTATGGGTTTGCAAGTGTTAGGGGTTAGGGTCTCAAGGTGATAAGGGTTAAAGGGTAAATGTATCATAAGGGTTAATAGTTAGGGGTTATAGTTCTTATTAATTAAGGATTATAAGTGTTGGTGTAACACTAATTATGGTTTATATGTGATATGGTTTAGGGGTGATATGAGTAAGGAGTTAGGTGTTATAGGTTATGGGGGTTCATGTTTGGGTATTACTAGTTAGGGTATCATAGTGATAAGGGTTTTTATAGGGGTTATGAGTTATATGGATTACGGTTCATGGGTTATAGTTGTTACAAGTTATAGGGATTATGAGCTAAGGATTGTGGTTATAAGTTGTGGGTTAAGGTTTATAAGGATCTAGGGTTATATTTTTGGGGTAATGCATGAGAGGTTAAAGGTGATAATATCAGGGGTGATAGGATAACGAGTTATAAGAGTTATGGGTTAAGGGTTATAAGAATAAAGGTTTACATGTGTTATGGTTAATGATTATAGTGGTTAATTGATAAGAGTTAGGGTTAGAGGTTATAATGGTTATATGTATTATGGGTTATGAATGATTATAATGGGAAAGAATAGGGAATTAAGGGTTGTATGTTTTTGGGTTTACAGTGGTTAGGAGTTATGTTAATTAAGGTTTATAGGGGTTATGATTTGGGAGTGATAGGGGTAAATGGTTATAATGGTTAAGGGTTATCAAAATTAAATATTATAATGGTTAATACCTACTAGTTATAGGTTGTTAGTAGAGAGGATTTATAATGGTTAAGGGTGAGGGATTATATTGTTTATGGTTGATAGAGCTCAATAATTGGGGGTGACAATAGTTATGGGTTGATTGTGATAAGGGTTAAAGTTTATAATTATTAGGTTTTAGGTATTATAAGTGTTAAAATTTGTAATGGTTAGGGGTTATACATGTAAAGGGTTAGAGGTGATAAGTGCAGAGATGATAAGGGTTAAGGTTTAATGATTTGATGTTATATGGGTTAGGGTTTATAAGTGCTAAGGTTTTGGTTTAGGCATGATAGGTGTTATGATTAATATATATTAGGGTTGTAGGAGTTACAGGGGTTAATAATTGTAAGGGTTAGTGATGCAGGAACATCGCCAGTAGCAAGCGATCATGGGACAAACACCATTTCATTTTTGGCACATGTTAAAAGTGTTTGAAATGTTTTGAAAAATTGGATGCGCAGACTTTAATGAGATAGTTAAGAAAGGGTGTACTTCCAGATTGTAAACAGATCTTGAGCGATCCACTATCATCTATAGTAGATAAAGGCATTTATGCATAGTTAATGTAAGTAGGTAGTTTTAAAATTTCTAGATTTGACAGTTTGGAGAGCAGGAGGGAAAACCGACTATAGACACACTCATCTTGTATCATTTGTAACATTATCAAAATTATAAAGAAGAGAATAGAGGAGAAGAGTTGTAGCAGAGAGCTTTGTAGAAGACTCCATGTACAGAAGTTCTGAATTTAATATATATGAAGCTTCGATTAAGACTCATGGTGTTCTAATTCTTTCTGTGTATACATGTTGAATGTTATGCTTATGGTTGTTTACTCTTTCTGTTGTACATTTGGTGTTATGCTGTGTGGTTGAAGTCTGAGAGAGTAAGGGAATGAGTTTCAATTGTTTCTCTTCTTGAGTAAAGAGATCCTACAAGGAGTGCAGTGAAGCGTCCGCAAGGAGTGCATTGAGGGATTCAGAGTTCATCTCTGAAAGCTCAGGAGGAGTACCATTGTTCTCATTTTCCACAGAAGTGCAAGTCAGGCACATAAGCCGTGCAAGGTGTGCGTGGGATGGACAAAATTTTAGAATTCCTATACTAAGACAAAAGACTACTATCGCAAAGAGTTGCACAACATCAAAGGACTCAAATACTTAGACATATTTGAGGAAGTGCCACAAGGAGTGCATGAAAAAACCTCATAGGATAATTGAGTTGGTGAAAGGAAGCTCAGGAGGGTTAGTGTCTTCAAGGTGTTGAAGAGTAGGAAGGAGTTTTGGTCATCGTGCAGAGGCCAAGTTGAAGTGAAGAAAGTTGCTAAGGAAAACCAAAGGAGAAGATTTTTAGAAGGAAATTAGACAGTCGAGGTTCTCCAAGGAAAACTCCTGAAACAACGAAGATCGTTAGATCTATGGAAGCTGCATGGAGGATAACGGTCCAGATAGAGACATCCTTTGGATAGCCCAAATTAACGTCAGTTGTTGATCAAAATTTCCAGGGTCGTCAGATTATTTCAGAGTTTTGGGCTTTGGAAGTCCGAGTTGCAAGTTTGGGTCTTGACATGTCAAGTACTCGAAATCCAAAAGAAGCCTTGTCTGTGTGAAGTGATGGAGTGGAAGGTTGGAGTTTCAAAATCTTGGAGTTCGGGATTTCGGGAAATCCAAAGTTAAGTGTTCAGGCATTGTGTAGTGAAGAACCCGAAATTTGTAGAGTGGCGGAGTATTGTCGGGAGTTCAAAAATCGGGGTTTCATCATTCTCGTTGACAAAGATATACACTTCACGTTGAATTTTCTGAAGTTACAAATCCCGAAGGAGTGGGGAAAGAGTTTATCTTTTTTGGAAAATCGGAATTCATAAAATCGGGGATTGTGATGACATAAGGTGGTTCAAGAGTTCCAAACTCTCGTTACCCGGAGATCTGAAACAAAGAGGAGGTGATAAGTGGAAGGACATGAGGCTTCCTGTCGAGGTTTGCAAAAGCAGAGGAGGAGAAGTATCATTTCGGCATTTTGGGACTTCAGAGACCGAAAGACAGAGGTGACATAGAGTTTGAGATTTGACACATTGAACTCCTGGTATGCGAACCTGCGTTGGCCGTTGGATCAAAGGAAGGTCCACAACCGTCAATTCCCATGGAAGTGTAACCTTAGAGTTTCGACATTTCAGGATTTGGCATACCAGAAGTCTAGTTGACGAGAGAATAAATATAGTAAAGAGGAAAACCCGGTACATGAAAGTCCGAAAGGATTTCAGAAGGTGGAATTTTGGGGTCCGGAGGTTCGGGAGCCATGAGGATATAGTGAAAGCGTATTTCAATGTTTGAAACCCCAAAAACGTGAAGAGAAAGGGAAGATCAAGACATTTGTATTTTCAGAAAATTGGTAATTTGGGTTTTGGGACTCTAGGAGTCGAAGGGAAGAGTTGCACAACATCGCAACTGCCGAAATCGCGAAAGGAGAAAGGCTGAAATTGACATCAGGAAGACCAAGTGGTTAAGTATTTCGGGTTTTGGAGGCTGAAGGGGTAACGTCCTTGACCACAGGATTCGTGAATTTGCAAAATCCAGTATCTCAAAATAAAAGAGGAATTCCCTCAAGGTTTTGTTGTGGGTTGATTTCCCGAAAGGGAAATAGAAGAGCCAATCGAGCTCTCAGGCCGAAAGGAAAAGATCCTATGTGGATTCCAACCTGGGGATCTGCGTCAGTTGTGGTATCAAATCCCTTCTCTGTTTGTATATTGAAGATAGAGGGTGCGAGAAATATTTACAGCCATGCTGCCAAGAAGAAGAGATAGGCAAACACCCGATCCACCAGAGGAGAGGGAAATTCCAGGAAGGAGGGGTAGGAATTTACCTGATCCACCAGGGGAAAGAGAGATGCATGAAATATGTGCTAGGATGGATGCTGTGGAAATAGCACAGAGGCATGCAGTCGGTGCTAGAGATATCCGAAAGTGAAAATCAATCCAGGCATGGAGGAGAAGAAGTTGTAGTTGAAGATGCAGTAGAAGAACGTGTATTCAGGGTTGTAGCAAGGATAGGTGCCAGGGAAAAAATGAACATTCTAGTATATGAGGGAAACTTGGATGTTGAAGAGCTTCTAGACTGGATTAGAGCTCTGGATAAATATTTTGACTATGAATATGGCGAGGAAGACAAGAAGGTCAAACATGTTGTCACGAGACTTAAAGGACATGAAACATTGTGGTGGGATGAGCTACAAGCTGACAGATGCTGCAAAGGCAAGCAAAAAATCAAGAGTTGGGATAGAATGATTGCAAACATGAAGGCAAAATTCATTCCCAGGGATTACCAAATCACTCTGTTCCGAAGGATGCATAATTTGAGACAAAAACTAATCTCAGTGAAGAAGTACATTGAAGAATTCTACAAGCTAAACATCAGAGCAGGTCATCGGGAAAGGGATGATGAAAAGGTTGTCAGGTATATGAATGGTCTGCGATATGACATTAAATATGAGATGACCATGATGACCATCTGAACGGTGGAAGATGCTTATCAGATGGCTCTAAAAGATGAAGAGAAGCTGAGCAGAAAACAAGGTCAGAGAGGCCGAGGAAGACGTCAAGCCAGAGGAAAAACAGTTGCCCAAGACAGGAATCAGAAACCTAAAGAACACTAGAAGAAACCTCAACCTCAGACCGAGAGAGGTGGAAGCTCATAGAGAGGACTGTATGCTGATAACAACACCTTTCATCGCGCTAGAGGAAGAGGAAGAGGCATAGGTGAAGTAGTAAAATTCTTTACTTGCGGAAAGAATGGGCATAAATCCTATGAATGTCCATATAAGAAGAAATAAGGAGGTGAAACTCACATTTCTGAAGCACAAAGATGAAATGTTGAGGTAGAAGATGTTGAAGGCGGAAGATCACTGATGATGCAGAAGGTTCTCTTTACACCAGAAAAGGAGGCGGAGAATCCAGCTCAAAGAAATAGAATTTTTTGGACTTCTTGCAAGACCAAAGACTAGGCATGCAAAGTTATCGTGGACAATGGTATCACAGACAATATCATTTCTACGGAGATGGTAGAGAAGCTAGAGCTAGAGACGAGTGAACATCCGAGCCCATACAGAGTTTCACGGTTACAAAAAGGACATCAAGTAAATGTTACTAAACAATGTTTGGTTGAATTTAAAATAGGTGGATATAAGGATGAAATACTATGTGATGTCATTCCCATGGATGTTTGTCATATATTGTTGGGTAGACCATGGAAATATAATAGGAATGTGATTCATGATGGGAGAAGGAACACATACACTATGGAGAAAAATGGGAGAACTCGGATGTTGTTTCCTATCAAGGATAAAGAAGTAAAACCAAAAGTAAGCAACACTGTACTTCTCATGAGTGGGAAGGAACTTCTTAAAGAGATTAAGAAGAAGGAAGAAATACAATTCATCATGGTGAGGAAACCTTAGATTGTTTTAACCAGTACAAGGGTGGATGATTTACCAGAAGAAATCCAGAAGCTGCTAGAGGAGTTTGTTGGCATAGTAGTGGACGAACTACCTTGTTCATTGCCACCGATCAGAAGTGTAAGTCACCATATTGATCTCATACTTGGAGCTAGTTTACCAAATAAATAAGCATACAGATTAACGCCGTAGGAGAATGAAGAGGTCAACATATAAGTCCAGGATTTGATGGACAAAGGGTTGGTTAGAGAAAGCTTGAGTGAATGTGTTGTTCCGACAATGCTCAGCCCAAAGAAAGATGGAGGCTGGAGGATGTGTATAGAATAGAGGGAAATCAACAAGATTACCATTAGGTATAGATTTCCATTGCCAAGGATGGATGATTTGATGGATTGTTTGAGTGGGGAAATTTTTTTTTCAAATATTGATTTGAAAAGTGGTTATCATCAAATTCATATGAGAGAAGGTGATGAATGGAAGACAACGTTCAAGACAGATGAAGGACTGTATGAATGGCATGTTATGCCATTTGGCTTAAAAAACGCGTCGAGTAATTTCATGAGATTGATGAATGAATTCTTGAAGGATTTCACTGGAAAATTCATCATTGTATACCTTGATGATATACTGATTTTCAGAAAAACTGAAACAGAGCACTTGAAGCATTTGGCTACATTGATGAAGAGATTGTAGCAAGAGAAGTTGTTGATAAACATGAAGAAATCATCATTCATGAATACATAGCTCATTTACTTGGGATTTTTTATTTTTGCAGATAAGTTGAAAATGGATCCAAATAAAGTGGAGGTTATTAAGAATTGGCCATCACCGAAGAGTATATTTGAAGTTCGAAGTTTTCATGGATTGGCTAGTTTCTATAGGAAATTTATCAGAAATTTTAGTGGAATTAGCGCACTGATGATGGACACAGTGAAGAAAAGACATAAATATTTTCACTGGATGAAAGAAGAAGAGAAAAGTTTCAATTTGTTGAAAAAGAAGATTACAGAACAACCAATTTTGGTGTTTCCAGATTTCAACAAGACATTTCAGGTTAAATGTGACACAAGTGGATTTGCAATATGAGCGATCTTGAGCCAAGATGACAGACCAATCACGTACTTTAGTGAGAAACTGAATGAAGTGAAAGTGAAGTACTCCATGTATGATAAGGAATTTTATGCGGTCATACAGACACTAAAAAAGTGGAGGCACTATTTAGTTCCTAAAGAGTTTGTCTTATACAGTAACAATCATGCTTTGCAATTTGTAACTCAACAGGAAAAGATGAACCAAAGACATGTTAAATGGGTTGAATACATGCAAAATTTTAATTTTGTAATTAAACATATTTCTGGTGGAACTGCTAACAAGGTTGTTGATGCTTTGAGCAGGAAAAGTTTACTTATGCAGGAGTTCAGGGTCAAAACATTGGGTTTTGATAACCTCAGGGACATGTACAAGGATGATCCATATTTCAAAGAAGCGTATGAGGCATCTGAGAATCCGATTCTCAGTGAAAAAAGTCAATGGGCTGAATATATGATACAGGATGGATTATTATTCAGAGGTAATCAACTGTGCATTCCAAAATTCTCCATGAGGGAGAATCTGTTGAAGGAAAAACACAGTGGAGGATTGGCCAGACATTTCAGTCATGATAAAACGTTCTCGAAATTAAATGGCTCATATTTTTGGCCAGGGATGAGAACCGATGTCAAAATATTTGTGGATAGATGCAGAATTTGTCAACACTCAAAGGGGAAAAGACAGAATATAGGGTTGTGTCAACTGTTACCCATACCAGAGAGGCCATGGGATGTAGTAAGCATGGATTTTGTGTTGGGATTGCCAAGAACACAAAGAGGGTTTGATTCAATCTTTGTGGTAGTGGACAGATTTTCTAAAATGGCACACTTTATACCATGTTAGAAAACCAGTGACGTGACTCATATCGCAAACTTGTTTTTCAAAGAAGTCGTCAGACTTCACGGCTTACCAAGGAGTATAGTTTCAGATCGAGACACCAAGTTCGTGGAACATTTCTGGAGGACTTTGTGGAAGACGCTGGGAATGAAAATGTCATTTAGCTCAGCATATCACCCTCAGACGGATGGGAAAACAAAAGTTGTAAACAGGAGCTTGGGGGATTTGCTAAGGAGCCTAGTGACTGAACACCACAGTCAGTGGGATCACATTCTGCCACAAGCAGAATTTGCTTATAATGATTCGGTCAATAGAGGCACAGGGCAGAGTCCATTTCAGATTGTTTATGGGATGCAACCAATGGGTATTTTTGAACTGAAATATTTTGAACTGGATGAGACAAGAAGTGCTAGTGCAGAGGGTTTTGTAGAGGAGATGAAGGAACTTCACAGTCAAGTGAAGGAGCGATTGTTGAATTCAATCCAGGAGTATAAGAGCAGGGCAGATCAACATAAGAGACAACTTCAGTTCGAAGTTGGTGATTTGATTCTTGCACACTTGAGGAAGGAAAGGTTCCCAAGGGGAACGTATAACAAACTGAAAATGAAAAATATTGGACCATGCAAGGTCATAAGAAAATTTGGGGCAAATTCATATGAGATTGAATTACCAGATGGAATTGGAATTTCACCAACATTCAATATCTCAGATTTGTACCCTTAAAAAGTTGGATAAGCAGGAGAAGAAAATGAACAGGTAGAGGTTCAGTGGGCTAAATAATTTCCTGTAGTTGAAAAGCCATAGATGGAGAGTATACTTGACAAGAGAGTCAGCAAGAGGACCGGGAGAAAAGAGTATTTTGAATACTTAGTCAAGTGGAAGGGACATCCAATTGAATATGCCAGCTGGGAGAATGAAGAAGAAATTCAGAAGTATGGACGGACAGTGCAAGAGCTCATGAACATGAGTCCATGAAAATTTTCAAGCGAGACAATATGATGGAGGAGCATCGCCAGTAGCAAGCGAGTGTGGGACAAACACCATTTCATTTTTGGCACATGTTATAAGTGTTTGAAATGTTTTGGAAAATTGGATGCACAAACTTTAATGAGATAGTTAAGAAAGGGCATGCTTCCAGATTGTAAACAGATCTTGAGCGATCCGCTCTCATCTATAGTAGATAAAGGCATTTATGCATAATTAATGTAAGTAGGTAGTTTTAAAATTTCTAGATTTGACAGTTTGGAGAGAAGGAGGGAAAATCGACTATAGACACCCTCATCTTGTATCATTTCTAACATTATCAACATTATCAAGAAGAGCATAGAGAAAAAGAGTTGTAGCAGAGAGCTATGTAGAAGACTCCATGTACAAAAGTTCTGAATTTAATATATATGAAGCCTTGATTCAGACTCATGGTGTTCTAATGCTTTCTATGTATACATGCTGAATGTTATGCTTATGGTTATTTACTCTTTCTGTTGTACATTTGGTGTTATGCTGTGTATGTAGGATTTCATGTTAAGTGGTTGAACTTTGAGAGAGTAAGGGAATGAGTTTCAATTGTTTCTCTTCTTGAGTAAACAAGGCGTGCAGTGAAGCATCCGCAAGGAGTGCGTTGACAGATTCAGAGTTCATCTCTGAAAGCTCAGGAGGAGTACCGTTGTTCTCATTTTTTGTAGAAGTGAAAGTAAGGCACATAAGTCGTGCAAGGTGTGCGCAGGCTGGACAGAATTTCAGAATTCCTAGACTAAGACAAAAGACTACTGTCACAAAGAGTTGCACGGAGTCAAAGGACTCAAATACTTAGACGTATTTGAGGAAGTGCCGCAAGGAGTGTGTGCAAAAACCTCATAGGAGATTTGAGTTGGCGAAAGGAAGCTCAGGAGGGTTAGCGTCTTCAAGGTGTTGAAGAGCGGGGAGGAGTTTTGGTCATCATGAAGAGGCCAAGTTGAAGTGAAGAAAGTTATTGAGGAAAACAAGAGGAAAAGATTTTCAGAAGGAATTTGGACGGTCAAGGTTCTCCAAGGAAAACTCCCGAAACAACGAAGATCGTTAGATCTACGGAAGCTGTGTGGAGGATAATGGTCCAGATAGAGCCATCCTTTGGATAGCCCAAATTAACATCAACCATTGATCAAAATTCCCAGGGCCATCAGATTATTTTGGAGTTTTGGGCTTCAGAAGTCCAAGTTGCAAGTTTGGGTCTTGACATGTCAAGTACCCGAAATCTGAAAGAAGCCTTGTCTGTGTGAAGTGGAGGAGTGGAAGGTTGTAGTTTCAAAATCTCGTAGTTCAGGATTTCGGGAAATCCGAAGTCAAGTGTTCGGGCATTGTGTAGTGAAGAACCCTAAATTTGCAAAGTGGCAGAGTATTGTTGGGACTTCGAAAATCAGGGTTTCGACATTCCCGTTGACAAAGATCTACACTCCATGTTGAATTTTCCAAAGTTGCAAGTCCCGAAGGAGCAGGGAAAGAGTTTATCTTTTTCGGAAAATCAAACTTCAAAAAACTGGGGATCGTGATGACATAAGGTGGTTCGAGAGTTCCAAACTCCCGATACCCGAAGATCTGAAACAAAGAGGAGGCAATACGTGGAAGGACAAGAGGGTTCATGTCAAGGTTCGCAAAAGTAGAGGAGGAGAAGTAAGGTTTCGGCATTTCGGGACTTCAGAGACCGAAAGACGGAGGTGACATAGAGTTCGAGCTTTGACACATCAAAATCCCAGTACGCGAAATTGCACTGGTCGTTGGATCAAAGGAAGGTCCACAACTGTCGATTCCCTTGGAAGAGGAACATTAGCGTTTCGGCATTTCAGGATTCGACATACCGGAAGTCCAGTTGACGAGAGAATAGATATAATAAAGAGTAAAACCCGGTACACGAAAGTCCAAAAGGATTTCAGAAGGTGCCATTTCGGCATTTCAGGTTTTGAAGGTTTAGGAGCCCCGAGGACATAGTGAAAGCGTATTTCGGTGTTTGAAACCCCGAAAACGCGAAGAGAAAGGGAAGACCGGGACATTTGTATTTTTCGTAAAATCGGTAATTTGGGTTTCGGGACTCTGGGAGTCGAAGGGAAGAGTTTCATGACATTGCAACTCCCGAATTGTGAAAGGAGAAAGGCCGAAATTGACATCAGGAAGACCAAGTGGTGAAGTATTTTAGGTTTCGAAGGCCGAAGGGGTAACGTGCTTGACCACAGGATTCCCGAATTTCAGTATCCCAAAATAAAAGAGGAATTCCCTCAAGGTTTTGTTGTGGGTTGATTTTCTGACAAGGAAATAGAAGAGCTAATCGAGCTCTCGGGCCGAAAGGAAAAGATCCTGTGTGGATTCCGACCTACGGGTCTGGGGGTCTATGTTAGTTAGTACTTAAGGGTTAGAGTGGTCATGTATTAAGTGTTAAGGGTTAGGCGTTAAAGGGTTTATTGGTGATAGGGAATAAAAGATAGGGGTTGTAGGGGTAAAGGATTTTTTGTAAGGATAAGATATGAGAGGTTATGGGTCATAATATAAGATTTAAGGCTTAACATTTTAAGGGACACCATTATACAAGTCATTCATTAGAAATTATGGATGTTAAGTCATAGCCATTTTATAGGTTAGTGGTTTTCATGTTTAGGGCTCATATGTGTAATTAAGGGTTATTTATTAGTGGTTCTAATGTATAGGGTTTAGATATTAGGGGTAGTTTATATTGGTTAGGGATTAACTGTTAAGCCCTAATATTGGCTCATTACCCCTTAATTGGGGCATATTAGATTAGTAATGCTATTTTATTTATGTCGGCTTTAGGCCATTAGTTGTAATTTAGATTAGTAATGTTATTTTAATTATGTCGTCTTTAAGCCATTATACCTCCTAGTCTCCTATATATACCAAGGAGACATTTTCATTTTGAATCATCTTGGACTTGAACATTTAAGTGGGGTAAAAGGAGGTTTCCCCCTCAAAGAGGCTTATTATCTGAAATTATCTCTTTTTCAAAGCGTTGAGTACCTTTTCTGAGGTTTTTATATGCTATATTGATGTTTGGTTCTTAACATATGGTATCAGAGCTCAAGGCCTTGGGGTTTCGCTGCTACATCTAAGACACCATGGCATTTTCGCTATAACTTTTTTTCTACAACGTCTCAGAAGGAACGTATTGGAGGGTATTTAGAAGACAGATCAAGGTACGTTGGGTTCAACATTCCTCTCCTGAGGCCTTATACTTTCAGAGATATAGCCTATACAAGATAGGGTTATGGAATCATCCTGAAATGAGTCTTTGCAGCATTTTCGCTATAAAAAAATTTATGTAACGTTTCAGACCCTAAACTCTGGGGGCCACTTACAAAAATTATTTTTGTATCTGTGATATAAATTTCAGCTTCTGAGTCATCCTAAATTTATAGATACACCTTGTGTAAGATAGGGTATCTGACTAGTCCTATTGGCTAGTCTCAAGAAGGTGTTCCAGGTAAAACAATCATAACTTCTTCCCAGAGTATACAAATTGGGTGGGAATAGTTGCATTGGATCATGGACAATCTGTACTATTTTGGGTGCGAGTTTCAGAATTTTATATCAATTATTTTGTGCAGGGCACACTATACAAGTGAGATCTCCTGGAAAGGACAAAAAGCAGCAAGTTGTGGGGAAGTTATTGTAAATTCCACTTGGCACATCCAATTTTGATCAGACCTATGGCATTGAAGAGAATACATATCAGAGAAATACATAAGATAAAGTTTCATACCCAGAAGGGCCAAAAATTGGGAGATACAACAGAAGATATATTGTCTAGCAGAACCACCTCAAAATCAAGGTTCAAAAGTGATACTTGGCCAACATGCCACCCAAAAA
>ML778370.1:118441-184126 GCA_009831015.1 Picea engelmannii | reverse complement strand
AAGTGCATTGTCCCATGCTCTCTTTGATAGGGCTTGAGAGTCCACTAAGAATTGTCTTGAGAGACAATGCATCATTCTTCTTTCCTTCCCTTTGAGCTGCAAACTTTGACTTGTTCTTCAATGGAACATATCCATCGATGGTTTCCTTCCAAATAATTGCTCCCATTGTCTTCAAATACACTCTCATCTCTATTCTCCAAGTAGAATAGTTTTACTCATAAAGGATTGGAACTTCATCATCCATTTGTGTGTCTATGGATCTCCTTCAAGCTTGTTAAGGATTGTAGTGAAGGCCTGCTCTGATACCAATTGTTGGACACACCTACCACACTTAGAGGGGGGGGGGGTGAATGAGTGTGGGAATCTTTTTCCCAAAATTTCCCTCTTACACAAAACTGATTAGTTAGCATTCAACATTTACTCATTACTCATTGTTGTCATTAATAATTAGTTAGATGTTAATACATATCAACAACATATATCAACAATATATCATCAACAAAACATCTCCATAAGGAACACAAGATGTATGTACATTTTTTTTCTTTTTATTATGGACTTCAATCCAAGGGTTTTTCAGCAACAAATGAATAGAGTAAAACTCTACAAGAGCACCAGCTCTATATGAAAGACTCAGCTTACATTCTCAGCACCAACTGAGATGAGGCAATAATCCTCAAGAGATATCAATCTGTACCTTAAACAAGAGCATCAACCATGCACCAACCTGTGCCAAACAACCTGTAATCAACCTGTACCATAAACAAGTGCATCCAACCATGTACCAAGTATATACCAATCATGTGTCAATTACTCATAAAAAATGACTCATCTATATGTACCAACATCATCAACCATACCATGATACCCGGACTCAAGTCTTTTGATGATCAAAGTGGTACATACCATGATAGCCGGACTCATTAGCTCATGGACCAATAGCCATCTCTGACACAATACCAAGCCGATGGTGATGGATGCTGCTGCTGACAAGATAGAGGCACTAAAATGAAGAAAAGGTGGGTCCTCCAGGGCCATGCTAAAGTCAATCTAACTCTAGGTACTCCATGTCTAGGACATGTGGGCCTCAAGACATGATATCCTAGTTATCCCTAAAAGTGGGGGATAACAAGATTAATGAACGAAATCTTGAAAGATTTCATTGGAAAATTTGTAATTATTAATTATGTACCGAGGAAGAGCATTTGCGACATTTAACTCTAGTGATGAGAAGGTTGCAATAAGAGAAGTTGTTGATAAATTTGAAGAAGTCGTCTTTCATGAAAACAAAACTCATTTATTTGGGTTTTGTGATCTCTTTGAATGAGTTGAAGATGGATCCAGAGAAAGTAAAAGAAATCAAAGAATGGCCATCGCCAAGGAATATCTTTGAAGTCAGAAGCTTCCATGGACTAGCTAGTTTTTACAGGAAGTTCATAAAAAAAATTAGTGGGATTTCTACACCAATGATGGACACAGTCAAGAAAAGACATAAATATTTTCACTGGATAGAGGAAGCGGAGAAAAGTTTCAAGTTGTTGAAAGAGAATATAACTGAACAACCAGTTCTGCTTCTGCCAGATTTCAGTAAAACGTTTCAAGTAATATGTGACACAAGTGGATTTGAGATTGGAGAAGTCTTAAGTCAAGACAATAGACCAGTTGCATACTTTAGTGAGAAGCTGAACGAGACCAAGATAAAATATTCCAGTATGATAAAGAGTTTTATGCAGTTATATAGGCGCTGAAGAAGTGGAGGCACTACTTGGTTCCGAAAGAGTTCATTTTGTATAGCGACAATCATGCCTTACAGTTTATAACCAAATAGGAAAAACTGAACCAGAAACATGAAAAATGGGTTGAATTTATGCAAAACTTCACTTTTGTTATAAAGCACATTTATGGAACTGCTAACAAGGTTGTTGATGCATTGAGCAGGAAATGCTTGATTCTGCAAAAGTTTTGTGTGAAGACCTTAGGTTTTGATAGCCTTAAGGACATGTACAGAGATGATTTAGATTTCAAGGATGCTTATGAAGCATGTGAGAATCCCGTTCTGGGAGATAGGAGCCAATAGATTGAATACTTGATTGAAGACAGATTGTTATTTAAAGGAAATTAGTTGTGTATCACGAAGAGTTCTATGAGAGAAAACCTTTTAAAGGAAAAACATAGTGGGGGATTGGTTGGAAATTTCGGCCATGAAAAAACATTTGTGCAACTGAACATTTTATATTATTATCCAGGGATGAGGAAAAATGTCAAGAAATTTGTCAACAGATCTAGGATTTTCCAGCACGCAAAGGGGAAAAGACAAAATACAGGGTTGTATCAACCACTGCCAATACGAGAGACTGTGGGACATGGTAAACATGGATTTTGTGTTAGGACTACCAAGGAAACATAGAGGTTGCGATTCCATATTCGTGGTAGTCGATAGATTCTAAAAAATGGCACATTTTATTCCATGTCAGAAAACCAATGATGCAACACACATTGCAAATCTGTTTTTCAAAAAAATTGTTCGACTTCATGGTTTACCCAAGAGTATTGTTTCAGATAGGGATACCAAATTTGTTGGTCATTTCTGGAGGACACTATGGAAGAAGATGGGGACATATTTGTCTTTTAGTTTAGCATATCACCCTCATATAGATGGACATACTGAGGTAGTAAATCGAAGTTTGGGGGACTTATTGAGGAGTTTAGTAGCTGAACATCACAATCAGTGGGATCAGATTATGTCGTAAGTGAAATTTTCATATAACGACTCAACTAACAGAAGCACATGACATAGCCCATTCCAGATAATGTATGGAATGCAACCAAAAGGAGTATCTGAGTTGAGATACTTAGAGCAGAGTGATATCAGAAGTGTTGGAGCGGAAGATTTTGTAGCAAAGATGCAGGATCTCCACAATAAGATTAAAGAGAAGTTGCAGAATTCCAACCAGGAATACAAGCGTAGAGAAGATCAACACAGGAGAGAGATTCAATTCAAAGTGGGATATTTAGTTTTAGTGCATCTAAGAAAATAAATATTTCCAAGGGGAACATATAATAAGCTGAAGATGAAAAAGATAGGTCCGTGTAAGATATTACAAAAATTTGAGGCAAATGATTATGATATAGAATTGCCAGATGGTGTGGGAATATCACCCATATTAAACGTAGCAGATTTGTATCCTTATAGAGCAGATGAAGCAGGAGGAGAATATAATCAAGATACATTTCAGTGTGTCAAACATATGCCTGTAGCTGAAAATCCACAGATGGAAAAGATCATTGACCAGAGAGTTGGCAAGAAGACCTGGAGGAAGACACATCTCGAATATTTGGTAAAATCGAAAGGAAACCCTATTGAGGATGCTAGTTGGGGAAGTGAAGAAAATATCCAGAAATATGGACAGACGGTGCCAGAGCTCATGAACAGGAGTCCATGAATTTTTTCAGCCAAAGGAGTATGATGCAGGAGCATCGCAAGCAAGCAAAAGTGGAAGATAGATGGATATGCACCAATGTGCATTTTAAAGATGTTTTGAATTTGAAAATATGAAACATTAATGTAATATCTGAAAATATATAATTTCTCTTGAATGTTTTGGGAATTGTAACACCGATCTTGAGCGTTTTATCTCATCTACCGATTGTAGGAATTTAATGTAATGAATGTAAAGTAGATGTAGGCTTTAATTCGATTATATAGCTTAGAGTTGTAGGAGGTAAAAATCAAGACATCTCCCTTGTATGTATTGTATTGCATTATTCTCATTGTAAGAGCAGAAGATGTAGAGCAAGAGAGCATAGGAGAGTAGAGAAGAACAAATATTGTAGAAGTTGTATAAGCATATAGTTGTTGTTATTGAATCCATGTACATAAGCACTTAAATTAATATAAGAATGCTTTGATCCAATTTCATGGTGTATCATGGTTACTGTTTGCATCTATTGAATGGTATGTTTACAATTTACTTATATACTATGTTATGCATTTGTTTCAATACTGTGTGCATACCTGTGATTTCATGTTGAATGTATGAAGTCCATGAGAGGGAGAGTGTAAGTTTCAATTGTTTCTCTTCCTGAGAATTCCTTCAAGGAGTGCAGTGAAAGTTTGCAAGTAGTGCGTTGACAAGATTCTAAGTTTTATCTCAGAAAGCTCAGGAGGGATACCATTCTTCTTATACTGGCAGAAGTACAACATAACATAGAGTTGTGAAAGGTGTGCACGGGCCAAGTTGAAGTCTTAGATTTTTCCAACCCAAAGGATCGGTTGAAGGAATTCTTTTGCAAGGAGTGCACAGAGGTAGAAGACATAAGATAAGCATAGGTTATCGTGAAGTCCGCAAGGAGTGCGTGCAATAATTCCTTAGAAATATTTGTGTTTTCTATGGGAATCAATATCAGGAAGGATAGAGACTTCGAAGAGTCCAAAGGAAGGACAAGGGCTGAAGTCGGCTCACCGAAGTTAAGGTCAGGAGGAAAATACACTGAGTTCCTTGGCTGGGAGTCATTGAGAGTATGAACGGACGGTTGAAATTCTCGGAGGGAGAAACACCAAATTTTCGTGGGTCGTTGGATCTAATTGATCTATGGAGAGGTTAAGGCTGAGCTTTTGTTATTGGATAAATCCGTAAGTGCGGACACAAACTGATCTCCCTAGATCCACCTGGATCTAGAACAAAGCAAGACAGAACATGACTCTTTCTCTAGATTTCGACAATTGAATTAAATAGGAGGCAAGAACTAAGAAAATACCTTATTATCGCTTCCTATGGTCTTTGTTTCTCTAGATTCACTCCAATGCTCTTGTGCAGTTAATACCAAGACAACTCAAACCAATCGTAGTGAAGATAGCTCAATATATTCAATAGTCAATCTATGTATATGATCAAGGAATTATACAATAAAGTGGAAATTTTTTTATGGGAAAGGGACATACTACTGTATCATATTAATGGAAAGTAAAGATTACAACCTGAGCCTTGATTTCGCAAACTTCCATTTGATGAACCTTGGCTCTGACACACACACTTACTCACTTGCATGAAGAAGATCAAAACCCTTATGATATATTTGCTGGAGTTTTCTGTCCTGTTGTTCAAGCTTCAATCCTTCACACAATCTTTCACCAATTCTCCAATAAATCTTGCTTAACCTTGTTTGCTTAACCTTTTCCATGAGAATTCCCTCAATATATAGGAGAGAATGAATTAGTTACTTGGATAAGAATGATCCCAAGAAATCAGGGAATCGAGTACTAGGATAACCATTCGAATGCCATCTCATCCTTCTAGAAGATTCCCTTCTAGAAGCTTCAAGAATTCATCTTTTTCCTTGCTTTAGAAAGAGTTCACACCCTAGCAGTTACACATAGTGCAAACTTCTCACACCTTGGCTTAAGGCAGCTTGCGAGAATCATGCATTCTCACAGGAAAATATACTAGTAGCCTACGGACCTCCTTCAAAAATGATATTTCTGGAAAGAGAAGAAAGTAACTTTTCTTAGGAGAAAGTTCTTATGAAGAGCCTAAGTACACCATCATCCATACATCATCATGATGACCAAAATCATGGGTAACAGAATGCCCCCCAAAGTATGAAATTGGAACCAGTGACAGACGATAGACTTTGTAAGTTGCATATGTGTGTCAAGAATTAGGAGCACATCTAATCGGAAACCTGCGAACAACCAAGCATCTGCAGAATATCATATATATTAATTCTGAGGTAGGAATTCCCATACTCAGATCATAGACTGATAACATTATAGACAAAGGTCATGGCCACCAATCATACACTGTGGATCCATGCCCTCAAAAAATAGCATAGCCACTGGAATACACTGTGGATCTATGCGAGAAATTTCAAATCAAGACAACATAGCCACGAGACATACACAGTGGATCTATGTGTCTCAAATTATACATACTCCATAGCAACCTGGATCACAAAGATGATATCCAGGGTCTTCAATTTCATCACCCAAAGTACGAATCTAACCATGTGATTACATGTGTTGAAGTCGAACATGGTAGAAACCACTTGATTACCGGTCATTGATGAAACCATTAACAAGTGCGAGGGAAATCACCATTGATGTCAATGACTCCCAAGGTACCATAGTACAATCTATCGAATGTGAATAAATGATTTGAAGTCAAACATCTAATGGAATCTTTCGATTAGGGATCAATGATGTAAATACACTGTCGAAAGTGAGGAAACCTTCCATTGAGGCATGCAAGTTCCAAGGTACCAAATAATTTTTAAGTCTTGATTCCGGATAATGAGCTAAAGTCGACAGAACAAAAACTTGTCACAGGAGGGCCTTGATGTATCCCCCATCAATGACATGAAATGAGTAACAAATTTTGAAGGTGAAACAGAGTAGGTCTTGGACATAGGGAAGGCCGACATGGAGAGAATGGATAACTATAGATGGCCGACTCAATATAGGTTTCAGATGGACTTCTCTTGAACATATGAACGACACAACCAAGGATTTGGCAGCATTGACTCAAAGAAGACACAGGGAATGACCTTGTAGCAAATCGAATGAGAGATAAATGGATTTCCCAAACCGGCTTCAAATGATGAATAAGGGGGTGTCATGTTCAAGAGCGACACTTACTGCCAATCAATACGAAGATGAAAACATATCCCTTTCCCAAATTTTCCCCCACCATTTCTAGTGAGTACCTCTTTATTTTTACGCAAGCTTGAGGAGGATAACATATGTTTGTTGATGTAATCTCATCCTTCAGACGAGTCCATCGGAGTATGTTTAACGAACCCTAAGAAGGAGTGGTTCGGTCCCATCACGGGTCTGTCAATGTTTGTTTAATGAGTCCAGAGATAGAAAACTCGAAGGTTTTTCAAGATTATAGAGTTTGGAAAAACACTTAAAGGAGATCTCTCTTAGTTCCTTTTTCGTAAAATAGTCTAGATGAGACTGAAAAAGAGATAAATTATCACTCACCAGACGCGTACTTCAAATACTTTAGCGAGCGTGAAAAACAGCAAGGTCGCTTGGCAATCTTTTCATGTTTAGAGAGTCTAAAAAGAGATTAAAGAGGACTCCAGGGGGGTTCCTTTTTCGTATAACCTTGTTGAGCCCGAAAAAGTGATAAAATTATGCTCGATCGTGTTCTCATGTATTTACAAGCGCAAGAAAGGAACAAAGACCACGCTCGAGGTTTTTATATAAAAACCATGAAAAACAATCAAAAACACATGATAACAAAGAAAAACATGTCCGTAACCCTGTATTGAATCATCAAAGTCATCACGCTTGCAAGAAATACACTCAACATGACATTAGGGAATAGGGTTTAGTCAATAAATAATCATAAAAACCCAAAATGATATAGTAAAAGTAAATAAAATGAGTAAAAACTCTTTTTTACCACACCATTTTACATTTCCACTATTGAGCTCCAAAAATCCCCTCTTTTACATTTCGAGTTCGGCGTTAGATTGCAGGAGCTACGAGAGACCATTAAGTGAGCCATCTATGAAATTAAGGTAGGCTCTTCATCCTTAACATTTTCATGGTTTCATTTTGTCATTTCATTGGTTAAATTTCCATTTTTAAGATGCTTTTCTAGGCCCTATATGCACGCTGTCATTCTCGCAGGCAGCCCATACGGAGCCTGCGAGAATGATGCATTCTCGTAGGTGAGCCTTAAGACACCTGTGAGGTTCTCGCATTGTGCAAATGGGGCACCTGCAAGAACTGCAAAGCCCAAAAAAATTTGAAATTTTTATCCAAAGAAAAATATCCAAATCAAGAATTTTTTTTATTAATCCTCTTTTTATGTTCCTTATGCAGATAATTGACCAACAACATGGTGCTTGAGTGGCGTGAAAGGGAACATGAAGAGGATAATGCAATGGTCAAGAATCATCCTCCTACCATAACTACTTTGAGAGACTGTGGGCTCTTGAAATACTTCCGCATCCCTGGCATGAGGGCCCAGGTCATACTATTAGAGTATCTGGTGCGTATGTGGGACCCAGATCAGCAGGTTTTTCATGTGGGGCTCACATACTATCCATAAACATTGAGGACATATACTTTTTGACTGTATTTTCCTGACATGGATACTATGTTAGCCTAACTGGTAGTAGAGGTGGTGGGCTAAAGATGAGTGAGTATTGTAATCAATACTGCGTACCCGAGGCTGAAAGGAAAAAATAAAAAGTGGCTATCTGAGGGGTACAATACTTGACCCTTCGTACTATCCTTTTCACTATAGCTCGGATGGCTGTGAGTTATGCTCCTCATATGGCATTACAGAGCTACTTCCAGTACACCATCGAGTGTACTAAGCCTCGAGTATTCAACTGGGCAGATGTTGTGCTTTGCAGTATCAAAAAGCAATTAACCAAATGTAGGCGGGGTGACCTGAAGCAATTCGGGTATGGATCTTTACCGGTATCCTTCTTCCTCGAGCAGGTCCCATTACTGAGGCTACAGGTGGAGTGGAACATACCGGGTCCCAAGGATCCACGGATACTGAGATGGTGTCGACTTATGGCCCGGCACGTAGCAGGACCTATCATCAAATATGATGATACATTTTTTGACTAGCTTCAACCACAGATGTTGATGGTTGATGACTATGCTTATCCTGGGCTGGATTTATGAGGAGATCCAGATTTGGCATTACCAGAGGACACTCAGTGGGGGGATCTTGGTAAGAAGTACACAAATTTTTTCCTTTTTAAATGTTTTTTAATTTTTTAATCATATTCAAATGTTTTTGTTTTATATGTTTGTCCAAAGACTAATACAAAAATGTTTTTTGATAACACATATGTTGGACCGTATAGACCTCCTGGCACTTCTCCTATCCAGAGGCGAGGAGAGGTAGCAGTAGCACCACAGTATGCTGAGGATTACCAAGTAGTGGAACAGAATCTAGAGGGCCTGACTGCAGACATTCCAGATATGACTCTGGAAGAGTTTCCACGACGTGATCAACGTCACACTGTAGGGGTATCAGCATCTATGATTTGACTTCTCCGTAGAGTTGCTAGAGCAGTTGTGTGCTACCGTGAACGTCATCCATGACGTCACTTTGTAGAAGCTATAAGCTTCCATTTTTGACATTTTGGTCTTCAGACAAACTTTTTGTAAAAAAATCTTTTTATCATTATATATACAGATGGATTCTACCGATTTACTTTATATTGTGTGAATTTTGTTGTGTTTGACTTATAAATGATTCAAATGTCTGTCCAATACATAATTAGCCAATGCATCTGTTAATGTATTTAGACATCTAGGAATATGTTGATATTCAAAGTGATCAAAATAATGTTCCAAGAGGCGAATTCGCAGATACACCCGTAATAAAGTAGGACTTCGAATAGAGTAGACATTACTTAACTGTAGTACCACAAGCTGCGAGTCAAGTCGCACAACCAAATGATGAATTCCGAGTGAGATAGAATCAACCAATAGTTCAATAATGATGCTATACTCTGCAATGTTGTTGGTCGCACGGCCAAGGCATACACCTCGTAAAGATACAATTTCATTTGTTGGGGCATAGATTTCCCACGCAGCAGAAGCTAGGTTCTGAGTACTACGGCTAGCACCATCAGCGAAGCCAATATAGGGTAGCGAAGACTCCGACATCTGAAAATCAAACACAATTTCACATAAGGGCAGAGA
The DNA here is from genome assembly GCA_009831015.1 of Picea engelmannii. Lineage (NCBI taxonomy): Eukaryota > Viridiplantae > Streptophyta > Pinopsida > Pinales > Pinaceae > Picea > Picea engelmannii. Next base: position 174,441 of record ML778370.1, on the reverse strand, counting down.
CCGTATAACGACAAAAGAAAAACTATAGTAACACACACAAAGTATGATACATTAAAATAAAAAGTACTTGTGCATAGATGATTTATGCATAGTACTTCTTCAAGTACAACCCATTCCTGGGCTCACTCAAAGGGATACCATTGTAATCTACCAACTCATATGCTCTTTTGTCTAAAACTCGGCGAACGATATAAGGACCTCACCACATGGGTTCAAATTTCCCAGCTCCCAATAAATCTCGATCCTGTTCATAGAGAAGAACAAGATCACCTTCAGAAAAAACACGAGGCTTGAATGCTTGTCATATTGGGCTTTAACATGCTTTTTCTGGGCTTCTATTACTAGGGTGGCATCACATTGAGTTTCGTCTAATCGCATTAGATACAATATATGTTCTTCTTCAGCAGAAGTATTGGGTAGGAGCTCAACAGCTAGCTTCAAAGAGGGTATCTCACATTCTATAGGAAGAATGGCTTCCACGCCATAGACTAACCGAAAAGGCGTAAACCCAATAGCGGACTTGATAGATGTCTGGTACGCCCACAATGCCAAAAACAACATTGTGTGCTAACTTGTTTTATGAATCCCTATCATCCATCGAAGCATAGTTATGAGAACTTTGTTGATCGCTTCGACTTGGCCATTAGCTTGTGGATAATAGGGCGTTGAGTTATTATGATGAAGACCCAACTTCTTCGTAAGTTCAGACATCATAAAATTCCTAAAGTGACTACCATGATCAGTGACGATAGCTTGGGGAACACCAAAATGAGCTATGACATGGTTAAAAAGAAACAAGGTTGCAGTCTTTCCATTATTGTCAAATGTCGGCATCGCCTCGACCCATTTCATAAAGTAATCAATGGCTACAATGATGTAACCATGCCCCCTGGCCGAGTGAGGGTGACATGTCATGAAATTGATGCCCCATTTCACAAAGGGACCAACTGAGACTATAGGATGAAGAGGAGCAAGATGTGACCGAATTTTCTGATTGTAGGTCTGGCAGGCATGGCATTTCTGAATGACAGTAATGCAATCTTTGAACAAGGAAGGCTAAAAATACCCTGTGCGTAAGATCTTCTGGGAAGTAGCATACCCATACATATGACCACCACATGCTCTGGAATGGAAGTCATTCATATCTTTCTCGGCTTCGTCAAACGTCAGACAACGTCGAAAAACAGAGTCAATTCCCCGACGGTAAAGAGTATACCCAAGGATAATGTATTGATGAGCTTGATAGCATATGTGACGTCGTGCAGTACTAGACAAAGCAGGTTGGAAAGTCTGGGTTTGGAGATAGATAATGATATCCCCATACCAAAGATCATCAGTGTTAATAAGGAAAAGAGATTCACCAGGTAATGAATCTACTGCTACATTTTCCGTTGCAGAGTGAGGAAAATCGCATATCAATTCAACAAAAATTAAGGATTTCTTGGACTTGGCACGATTGAATTCCAAGTCAAACTCCTGGAGTATGACAATCCATTTGGAGTATTTTCCCCCTAGCAATTGACATGTCAAAACATGTTGCATAGGGTTTCAATGAAAAATCACCGTAGTTTTCCGTGAGAGGATATAGTGCCGGAAGCGTTGAACGGCTTGAACAGTATCCAAGGCCAGTTTTTCAACATGTTGATACTTGATTTCAGTGGGTGTGAGACTTCAACTCAAGTAGTAAACAACATGTTCGTCATGCGCATCATCCTCTTGGACGAGAACCATGCCAATAGTGTACTCCGAGGCAGCAAGATAAAGGAAATAATCGTGACTGTAATCGGGAGGAAAGAGAAGCGGAGCGTGCATGAGGTACAACTTCAAAGCTTAAAAAGAATTGTTGGCAATGGTATCCCAGACGAACTCTGAATATTTCTTTAGTAGCCGTGTAAAACCACAAGTGATCTCGGCGTAATTCGGGATGAAACGACGAAGAATGTTTTCCTTTCCCTACAAACTTTGCAACTGGCGCAGTGTAGAAGGAGGAGGGAGATTAAGAATCGCCTCAACCTTAATAGGATCCACCCAGATCCCTTGATGTGAAACGATAAAACCTAGAAGATGGACGAATTCTACAAAAAAAACGCATTTATGAGGATTTAAACGTATACGATAAAACCGACAACGAACGAAAATGGCACGGAGGTGAGTAGGGTGATTGACTTTGTGCATAGAATGAGCTGGTAAATCGTCCAAATAGGGTTGAACAATATGCTTTATATCATGAAAAGCATAAGACATAGTGTGTTGAAAAGTGACGCCCGCATTCTTAAGTCCGAAAGGGAGTTTCCTATAGGCAAAAGTACCACAAGGACAAATAAAGGCAGTCTTATGCTAGTCCTCGGGAGTAATGTTAATTTGATTATAGCCGGAGAAACCATCCATGAGGGAGAAGATTTCACTTCCGGTGCAGTAATCGACAATATGATCGATGAAGGGGGTAGGAAAGTTGTCCTTGGGACAAGCTTTGTTAATATCCCTATAATCAACACATACATGAATACTGCCGCCTTTCTTATCAATCGGGATAGGATTGGAAACCCATTCTGTAAGAGCCACCGGATAAATAAAGCCAGCTTTCAAAAGTTTTTCAACTTCAATCTTGATAGCAGCCGCTTTACGAGGGTGAACTCGACGAAGGCGTTGCTGGACGGGTTTAGCGCCAGGGTATGTTTTTATCTCATGTATAACAATTGCAGGGTCGATACCTAGCATCTCTTCATAGCTCTAGGTGAATATGTCACAAAATTCTTTGAATAGAGACGTATAGGTGACAATTTCGTCCGAAGAACACGAAGCTCCAATATGAACATTTTCAACAATCCGAGGTTTAATGGATATGTCAATGGGAATCATGGGTGAGATATTACTTAAGTTCCCTTTAGCAAACACATCATGTGTAGTCACGGGAACCGTCGAGATGACAACAATGGTCGATGGAGTCGAAATCCGTTGGTAGTTCTCAAGAGTGTGGTGTTCCAGAAAGAGTAGGGAACGATGATGCCCATCGTCCTAAGGGGTGTCCTCCATGACAGACATGATCATCTCGTCAGTGGGAAAAATAACATGAAAAGGATCAGGAGACAATGCATCAAGAGAAGGGGTAGAAGGTATTGCCGATTGAATGGCCTAATAGGTGGATTCAAACAGACTTAACGACATGGCATCGCCGAAACGAAGATGATCTCTAGGGTCAGGGACTACCCAAGGGTCAGAAGATGTAGGAAGCTTGTGAGGCATGGTGGAAATCATATTGATAGAAGCAACTGACGGGCATGGAACATTGGGCGGTGGAATGGGGAAAGTACCCATTAATGAGGAGTCCTTTAAAAGGCCTACACTGACATTCTCATAACCCGATGGGGTTTTAGCAATAAATGGCACGTTTACAGTACGAGTATCGGAATTGAAAAAGGCAAGTTGGTCAATGGTAACAACCTTTCCTTGATGAGGGAAACGTACTACATGGAAAAGTGTTGACACAACAACGCGCATGGAATTGATCCAGCTGCGGCCAAGAAGAAGATTATAATCAAGGGGAGCATCGAAGACTTCCACTTCAAGTTGGACCGTTTTACCTTCCAATGTGATAGGCAATGAAGGGAGACCATCGTAAGGCTTAAAACCAGAGCCATTGGAGGCTTTAAGAGTATTTGTGATTCTTTCAAGGGAGGAGAGCCAATGGCTTTCCAGCAAGCAAAATACATTACACATGTCGAGGCACCCTCATCTATAACAGTTTGGAAAATGTTCTTGTCAGAGACAACAACTTGTATCTGGAATGTGAGTTGAGCGGCTAACCTGGGAATGTGATCTTCCAAGTCAAAGACTATCAAATTCGTATCGGTTGGGTCAATTCCACCTACAGCTTTCAATAGTGCCTTTCGTTGTGTAGGACAAGACTGAAGGACTTCAAGGGCTGACATCGCTGAAGGTGCCTGGGCCAGATCTTCAACAATGCTGTAGTTCTGGGCCGCACGAGCATGAGGATTGAAAGCCGATTTCTTAACGACACCCTTAGGGGGGGGTCGCAGAACTGTGTCGAGTCTCGATCGTTTGAGATGAAGAGGACCATTAGTAGGAGGAGTCGTTGGAGAGGGTTCTACCAAAGCAGGAGGTAAATCCTCAACCTTCTCCTTAGATGGAGAATAATCTTTGGCTCTAGTCGTGAGTGCAACATTGTTTGTCTTAGAATCACCAGTACACATCAGAACATATGATGTAGTAGAAGTAGATGGTTGGTCATGAATGACCAATTGAGCCTGTTGTTGAGATGGGAAGGGTTGTGACAAGACAGCCGACGTAGATGGTTTCGAGGTTCCCTGAAGGAATTTAGTGACCTCAACACGTCGTGGACAATCCTTCATGTAGTGATCATCACCATAGATAAGACAAGCATATCGGGGTTTGCACTTATCCCGGTCATCAACAGGGGTAGTTTTAGGTTTCTCTGCTTGATTATTATTTTTTCCCTCCTTATTCTTGCCTCTCCCCTTTTTAGATTTGTTTTTACCAGCTGGGGTAGATTGGACGACATTTACCTTGGAAGTTTTACCGGTGGGAGTGGCAGGAGATGGAGCATTTGGAACATTAGAAGAAGCATACTTAGGGTTTGTGCTTGAAACATAATGTGATTGGGCTTGGGTAGTACCAATCACACCATCAGCCGCATGTGAGGCAGCTGGAGTAGTTGAAGTGTTGGAAGCATTAGGATGAGGTAAATCAGGTAGTAAATCATAAAGAGTTCCTATTTGTGAATAAACGAGATCAAGATATTGAGCACGACTTATAGCCCACTCTTCCGTGACAACGCCACCCATGGCAATCTCTTTACCGATTTCATTCACAAATGATTTTGTAAACCATTCTGCCAGTAACTGATCAGGGAGCTCAAGTTTAATGAGACGTCGTCTCCTTCGCCACTCATGGATGTGATCAAATATATGAGTGCCTTTGTTTTGTTTGAAGGAAGTCAAAATCTCAGTCCTTGTATCATAATGGATCGGTAACTGGTAATCCGTAAGGAAAGCCATAGATAGGGTGTTGAAATTAGAGAAGAAACCTCGTGGCAATTCAATATACCACTTCGTAGCAGAACCTATAAGGGTTCGTTGAAAAAGACGTAGACGAATAGAATCATCCATCAATGAGTTGGATGAGCACCATAGGTGGAAAGTCATAACGTGATTATTTGGGTCCTCTCCCACTTTACCGTCGAATTTAGGAATGTCTGATGGAAGCTTGGCTGGAATAACAGGCCATTGGGGAGAATGACGAATAAGATCATTCAAAATCCTAGACAAATCTGGCAAATCCAAAGTAGCAAGAAAATGTAACTGTCGATTAACTTGCGGGTACTAGTGGCTTTGAGGTGGAAGCCCCGTCATCAAACCAGTAGGACCGTAAGTAGTCTGCCCATAATGAGAAGATCCAGGCTGATTCAGTGGTGGTTGGAGAGGATAATAACTCGGGGGATTGTATCCTTGAGTGGGGACATGAGTTTGAGCATTCGTACCCCAAATAGGATTGGGTATACCTGGATATGGTTGGCCTATAGTAGGGATAGGCAACTGCTGCCCCCCAGTTGTTTGAGAATTTTGTATCATCTGAGTCCAATACTGGGCCAAAGAGGGAGGTATATTTTGTCCAAAAGGTGAGGTTGGTCCTCCAATCGTAGGTAGAGTTCCAACTGGTAGTTGTGTCCCAATCGGCAGCAATTTAGTAATTGGAATGTGTCCGGTAAGAGGAATCATACCACCTTGTCCACTAATAGGAATCTGCAAGTTTAGTGTAATGGACAGGATAGTGCCACTAGGATTAGGATTTCCAGAAGGAAATTGAGGGAGTGTTGGAATAAAACCAGGAATAGGGTACCCATGAAAAGAAGGACCACCAGGAGTACCAAATGGGGTTTGCGGAGGTGTTGGAATAGAAGCATTCAACAAAGCATTCAACGCATGGTATCCAGGTGGTAGTGTCGGAGTGACATCGGGCATTTGTTGTATGTTTATAGGAGCAAGACCAGATGTAGTGAACCTGGTTGGGACACTTGTAGTATTCGCGAGATGGACCATATCGGTAGGGAGAGTAAAATGATAAGTGGTATTCATCGGTACAGTCTCTCTCTCAGAAAACACCGGAGGGTTGATTTTGGAGACCACAGGCGAACCAAGACTAAAAAGGGTCCTTCGGAAATCACCTGCAGACCAAAAAGGATCTTGACCTTCTACACCGAGAAAAGGCCCAATGGGTGATCCAGAAGAAGGAACAACTAATTCTATAGAATAATTCAGGCGTCTAAAAGGGCGTTGAGAATCACTGGGAAGTCGAAAATCCTCTCGAGTATTTGTAATGCGAAAACATTCTAGAGAGTCAGTGTGTTCCACTTGTGGTGTGGTGACTACTGGGAATTCACTTTGCGTCAGAGAGCCTCCAGGTGTGCTTGTGGGAAAGGGTTGTGAACCTTCCAAATGCTCTGGAGATAAACCCTACATTCTATGTGAATGATGTGGAGGAGCTATTATAGACGAGTGAAAAACTTCGTGAATAAAATCCTATGGTCAACTTTGAGAAACAAACAACACGTGCTAGTAAACAAAAGCTAGGAAGCAACACCAAGCAAACAATACCTTCTAATTTCGAAGCCACTAGTTGGTGATGAAATCCAACGTCGCAACAACGAGACAAGAAGGGGCAGGGCTAGGGTGGAAAAGTTACGCTGACGACCTGCTTAATGGAATTACACCCTGGTGCAAGCTCCCACACATAATCGTGGGTATACCCTCTAAGGAGCCAGAGTGAGTTTGGTCAATGTCAATTCCAGGTACCGTGAAGACTTTCCCCTCCACAGTCACCTTGGATAAGAAACTAGAAAGATAAGCCACTAAGGTCACCACCAACAACAATAAAGCCTGGGGGAATAGTCGACAGTCTGATCCACATGCAAGGGCAGGGTATCTAGCCCACAATCAACTCAAAAGGCTTCCACTCATCATTGTGGGTATACCTTCTGAGTGATCCCCATAATACGTGCAATCTCTACACTGACACCAACAAAGTAGGGTAAGTAACTCTGCTAGTATCAATGTGACCTAGTGTTTGACCCTTGTGTGACAAGGGCTTCCCAGGACAAGATGTTGCAAATGGAATTTATCACTCCCTAACAAAAGATGCTATTGTGTCTTTTGTGCTTTTGGAGAGTGTATCTCTCTTCCTACTCCAAAGCGCTAGCCTAGCTAAATGTTGGTGTAAAAGATCCCTAGAAAAGAGTTACTAGACAAATTTTATGATTACGCAATGTTCTTAAGAGCTGTTGTTTACTCAAAGGTAATGAAAATGAAACTTATGTTGTATGACTCTGACCCAAACAATGCAAGAATGAGAATGAAATATATTACTTTTCGTTCAATGAATCCTATGTATGGGAGAGAGAAAATTTTCCAGATCAACTCTGTACTACCATGCAAAATTTCCTTTAAAATGCAAATACAAACAATCACTTATCAAATGACAATGCTCTATTGTGTCTTTTTCAAATACTTCAACAATATCAATAATTTGATTTTCAAAGTTTTCTAAAACGAAATGAATTTTTGAAAGAAAAACCTTTTGTTTACTTTTCAAAAAGGATCCTCACTATGCCAATGAGAATACAGAAAATCAAAACGCAAAGAATCAAACAATGACAAACCCAATCAACTCTTTCAATGAAAGCAAAAATAAAGAGCAAACCAAAGTAGTCTTCTCAATTACACAAGAAAATGATCTTTCAAACCAATAAGCAAAAGAGAAAAACCAAGTACTCAACTTTCAACCAATCACTGGTTCTCAACTAATCAAACACACTCAGAATCTAAAGTCAGAGAGAATGGTTTTTCCAAGAAGAGTCAAGAAATGAAAGTCAAGACACAAAGGACAAGAAAAAACTTGAAATCCTAAGACTGTCCACACATGAAAACTAAAGAAAGAAATATATCAATCAGTGGTCCAAGAAGCTCATAAGAAGTAATCCAACTAATCTAGGCAGTTAGAAAGACCAAAAATCAAATTCAAAATTTTGAAAAATCGTGTTCACAGGCAAGCAATGTTACACAATGCAAGAATCACTGATTCTCGCAGGTGACCCTTGAGCAGGGTGCTAGAATCTCGCACTGAAACCTATAGGCAGGGTGCAAACCTTACCAATTCTCGTAGGCTGCAATGAAGTGCAGTACGAGAATTCCTGAACATAATCAAAAATTTGAAAATTGAGGCAAAATTGACAAAGGCTTCTGGACCCAGAAGGTCTACCAGGATATCCTGAAGACTCAGAGTCCGATAGGACAGGCAAAAAATGAAACCAGAGAAAATGGCCACAGAAAAACACAAAAAGCCACAAAGAAAATAGGATTGTTCCCCAGTGGAGTTGCCAATTTTGTTATTGGATAAATCCGTAAGTGCGAACAAAAACCGATCTCCCTAGATCTACCTAGATCTAGAACAAAGCAAGACAGAACATGACTCTTTCCCTATATTTTGACCATTGAATTAAATAGGAGGCAACAACTAAGAACATACCTTATTATCGCTTCCTATGGTCTTTGTTGCTCCAGCTTCGCTCCAATTCTCTTGTGCAGTTAAGACCAAGACAACTCAAACCAATTGGAGTGAAGACAAATCAATATATTCAACAGTCAATCTATGTATATGATCAAGGAATTATACAATAAAGTGGAAAAAGATTTATGGGAAAGGGACATATTACTGTATCATATTAATGGAAAGTAAAGATTACAACCTGAGCCTTGATGTCGCAAACTTCCTTTCGATGACCCTTGGCTCCGACACACACACTTACTCCCTTGCATGGAGAAGATCAAAACCCTTATGATATCTTTGCTGGAGTTTTCTAGCCTGTTGTTCAAGCTTCAATCCTTCACACAATCTTTCACCAATTCTCCAATAAATCTTGCTTAACCTTGTTTTCTTAACCTTTTCCATGAGAATTCCCTCAATATATAGGAGAGAATGAATTATTTACTTAGATAAGAATGATCCCAAGAAATCAGGGAATCCAGTACTAGGATAACCATTCGAATGCCATCTCATCCTTCTAGAAGATTCCCTTCTAGAAGCTTCGAGAATTCATCTTTTTCCTTTCTTTAGAAAGAGTTTTCACCCTAGCAGTTACACACAGTGTTAACTTCTTGCACCCTGGCTTAAGGCAGCCTATGAGAATCATGCATTCTCACAGGCAAATATACTAGTAGCCTGCGAACCTCCTTCAAAAATGATATTTCTGGAAAGAGAAGAAAGTAACTTTTCTCAGGAGAAAGTTCTTATGAAGAGCCTGAGTACACCATCATCCATACATCATCATGATGACCAAAATCATGGGTAATAGTGTCTTTCAATACTTGCAAGATCAGGAGGGATAGTGGCCGTGAGATCTTATTGGGAGAAATCCATCGATCTAGCACTCCAAGTTTTGACTTTCTAGAAGTCGGAAGTGTGGGGAAGTTTATAACTCAAGAATCACGAGTCACAAAATACCGACGTGTTCTAGACCATCAGATCATGGAGAAATCAGGATCGTCAACTTGTAGGAAAGGAAGTCACGATTTTGGACTTTGGGAAAAGGAGGTGAGTTGCATCACGAACTCGTAAGTCATGAAATCTAGATGCGCTTGGAGGTGTAGCCCCAAGACTTTACTGGAGCTCATATGATAGATGCATAAGGGAGGAGCTAGTGGACCATTATCCCTTTTCAGGGTTTTGGAAATCAGAGGAGTCGAGCTACCTCACAACGAAAGTCCTGATATTGAAAAATGCGACGCACCTTTGGGGTTAAGGTTGTGGTCACGCTGGCGATCACGTAGAGTGGATGTTCTTGCCTAGTCTTTGTTTTCACAGGTGTAACTTCTAGAAGGACCCGTGGTTATATGTGTTGAAGATTCAAGTTGGGAATCAAAGAGCAGTTTCAGCTCAAAGGAATCTGAAGATCCATAGGCCTGGAGGTCAAGTGGACCCTGTTGATGTGTGGGTCTACATCACCTTCGCACACCTCAGGTGGCATTCTCAGTGTGCTCTTCAGTTGTGTATCTTGGATCTGTTCCTTGAAACTCTTCATGACTTCTCCAATATTCGAAACATGTTCCTCCATAGTGGCCTCTATGACCAAGGGAACTTCTGGTACTTGCTTGTATAACTTCTGGACAATAACTTGTGTATTCTGTACCATAGCTTCAACTTCCTCCTTTTCTTGTAGGGATTTCATGGCATTTTTTATGCAGAAGCATCTCTCCACATCAATCAGCCAGCTAGCCAACCCACGTCAGTGCACGCATTCAATGAAGAGAGGTGCAACCCTCATTTCAAATTTGAATTTGAATGTAATCAATGTTGTAAGGCTATTGAGCCATGAAGCCGCTCCTTGTGCAAGCATATCCGTAGGTAGCCTTGAATGTTTGTAAGGCTGAAATCTAGATCCGATTCTGGACTAGACAACCCATTCAATGTAATTGAATAGGGTAGGTAGATTGGAGGGAAGAGCTCAAAGAGCCCCCTCATGTAAAAGATCTTTTAATCTCTTTTGAGAATAGTAGCAGAGTATAATAGTCTTAGTAGAGAGTAAGAAGATAGAGAAGGAGCTGAGACCTTGTTATAGGCCACGCTCAGAACACCCTTGTAAAAAGAGGCATTTTATTAATACAAAACAACAGTTTTTCCTGCAAGTATTTCAGTGTTGAATGAATGTTTATGTGTGTTCAATGTATGTTGTATATGTATGTTAGGAATGCATTTGCAGGAGTTGTTTGATTTTAGGGTTAGAGGTCTTTGAGGCTTCACACCAGGAGGGTGTGACAGAACACTGTGGGTTCTGTAAGCCATGCACAGGGATGCATTTCTGAATTCTACGGATTTTGACAAAGACGTGCTAAGAGGGAACGACAGCTGAAATCATTAACACAGGAGAAGACCTAAAGGTTGTTGAATAACTTGGAGGCAAGACATTGTGGAGGAAGACACAGTAGGAAGACAAAATATCTGAGGAGTTCTGTAGAGATCTGCTAGGAGGGCATTGAGCATATGCACATGCTTCATTGAGGAGGAACTCTGATGTGAGTTCATAGGAGACAGAATCATTGCGGGATTCTGCAAAAACTCTGCCAAGTGGGCATCGAGTAAATGCACAAGTTGCATTGAGGAGACTTTCTGCCAGGAGGGCAATGAGCCAGTGTGAAGACATACATAGGAGGGAAGAACTCTTTGAGTTCTAGAAATTGAAGAAGAGTCCAAAGAGAGGGATCTTCATAGGGTTACTAAACACCCTGCAGACTCAGCCATAGGTTGCTTGAGCAAAGGAGTGCCAGGAGGACATCAAATTCTCCATCTAAAGGAGAAGGAAAAAGGATTGAGTTCCTTAGAAGGTCTGGGCTAGTGAGAAGCTTAGAAGGGATAGCAATGAGTTAGCGTGTAGAGACTCTGCAAGGTGTGCAGGAGTCACGGAAACCTTTTTAGGTTTTAGAGAAATCCAAGCCCAAGAAGGAGATCGATTTTACACATAGAGGCCACAAGAGATCATAGAAACGGAGCAAAGGTCGAGGCCTTTAGCATTTGGAATTCTTCCAAGTATCGAAAGAAAGCGCATGCTCAGAGGGAGAGCACAACTACTGTCGGATCAGGTTGAGGAAAAAATATGGACCATTTGATTTCCACGTCCAAGAAGCAGCAGGAGAAGCACACAACAAGAATAGACGTGAGTCGTCAGATCTTGCTCAGAATCGTCGACAGTCGTTGGATCGGCCAAAAGTTGCACGAGGTTTAAATCCTCACGTGCAGGGTAAAGAACCTGAAAAGTTTTGAAAAGGGTAGAGCATATCAGGATTTCGGAGTTTGGGATTTTGGAGGTCTTGAGGACGAGAGGTCGGGACACTCCATAGTAGAAGTTCCAAAATAGCGAAAGAGATCGCAACCGTCCATCTGTGGAGGACACTTGTCACGATATCACCCACTTCAGGGATTCAGACACCGGGAGGACCATCCAAGCGGGAGGACATGTGGTGGAGATCAGGGAGTCCACCAGGTTTTTGGATACCGGGGATTCGAGAAGATAGAGGATTTGTATCATAGGGGTCGTGAAATTTTGAAACGTGAAACTCCAAAGCTCTGGTAGAATAGGGAGGACACATGGCAGCATAGCAGGTACTTTGGTACTTCGGGTACCGGGAGTACTAGAGGTTAGTGCAAGAGTTGTTGCACTGAGATTCATGAAACTCCAAAACATGAAGTCCTGAAAGCATTCAGAAGAGAGTAGTATAGCCAGGAGTATTTCGACATACCGTGTACTAGGATTTCAAAAATCCTGAGTACATGAGATTCAGGATTTATTGGAGGAAAACTTTGGAAAGGGATCAGGGCCATTGATTCGAGGAGTGGATCAAAGCTATTGATCTATGCCAGGAGTAAAAAGGGCCACATCGTCACTTTGACATTTTGGATACCAGAAGTGCGAGAGAGCAGGGGCAGAGGAGAAGCCTTGCCACAAGAGAACCCGAAACGGGAAAGTCCGAAAAGGATTTTCTAAAGGCATCATTTTGGTACTTTGGGGTTCAGAGCTTCAGGAGCCCCGAGGACATAGTGAAAGCGCATTTCAGCATTTGAAGTCTTGAAAGCATGAAAGGAGAAGACAGAGTATTTCGGCATTTGAAGTACTAAAATTGCGAAAGGTGGAGACCCAGAGAAAATACATTTCGAGATAGCGAATTTCGATAATTCGGGAATCCTGTGGACAAGAGGTCCGAGCATTTCGGCATTTGAAAACCTGAAATCGAGAAAGGAAGAAGAAGGCCAGGACATTGGTATTTTGGTAATCTGGGATTCGACATTTTGGGAGTCCAAAGGATAGGAGGTCAGGCTCTCACGTTAATAAGTCTCAAAATAGGACTGTGGTCGTATGGGAAGTGGTCACCTGGACCAAGGCATAGCCCAGGGGGATAATTGTTATTGAAGCCATTTTCAACAAATTGACATTTCGGAGATTGGGAGATCGAGGAGTCTAGGAATATCGACATCAGGACATAGGAAGTCTCGAAACCTGAATTTGCGTTTCTGAGGAGGAAAATTTCACGATCTTGTACAATGACTTTGGGGAAAAAAGAAGGACATGTGGATCGATTTGATTAAGATTCCAGCAAGGGATCGAAGGAGCTACTTCGGCTCGGGAAAAAAAAATTGAACGATCCTGTGAGCGGATTCCTTAGGAGAGTCCAGGGGTCTGCGTCAGTTGTGGTATCATAGCTTGAATCTTGTCTATAGATTTTAGGCAAGGGAAGATGGAGGCCGAAGAGCACTCTGATACGTCAATTATGGTATCAGAGCTAGAACTTTGTTTGTATATTTCAGACAGAGAGAAGGAAAAGAAAGACAGAGTATTGGAATCTCTGTAATGATTGTTTGCAGGTAGACAACAATCAAGAAGATAGTCAGGGGGACTGTAGGAAAAGCTAAAACACTCAAGGTTACAGAGTGACAACAATAGATCTATCAGGAGGGCAGATAAACAGAAGGCGAACATGGCTATTGAAGGTCATATGCGTGCTAGAAGGAAGGACTGCCAACAGCAGGAGAACACTACATGGGACAAAGAACTCATCAAGATCAGGGAAAGGATGGATGAGCTTGAATTTGGGATGCAGCAGGATGCTAGATAGCATTGGGTATATGAATGGCCCATGAGGAAGCCAAAGGAAAAATGGCCAGTCAAGGAGTTGATGGCTAGAAGACAACATAGGCTGTTAAGAGGATGGTTGAGGCATGCTGAAAACCTCAACAGACCAGAGGAGATGGTTCAAGTATGTGAACCAGAGACTGAAAGAAACCTCGGTAATGAGGATGAATTGGGATCAACTGAAGATCTCAAGCACTTCCAAGAGGGCAAAGAGTTGATATTAATGCGGGATCTCACAGACTGTCATGAGGACAACTAGGGAATTTCACATAGCCAGGAGGGCAATGATATGAGGTCACTATGGGATCTCATAGACTGCTAGGAGGGCAACATAAAGTTTCTAATTTGTCAAGTGGGCATGGGAATGAAAATGAGGCTATCTGAAGGTCTCATGAACTCGAAGGTGAGTTTGAATCAGCCTGAGGAGCTAATAGAGAAGGAAGATCGAAGAAATATTCTAATGGTTGGAGGAATTCAGATATTCCTGCCATATAGCCTAGTTGAGGCGAGGATCTATGTTGTTGATGAAGCACCGACAGCAGAAGAAAGCCAACCAATTGTGACTGTCAAAGAATAATTGGAGCAGGTGTTAGAAGCTGCCCAAGTAGACGAAGAAGATGAGCATTCTGAGGAGTAGCTCAATACTTTCATCCAAGAAGATGAAAATACTACAACATTGGAGCTTACAGAAGCAGAAGAAGAAGAAGAGGCAGACAACATGAGTTTTTCTGATCTGTGTGAACAGATTGAAGCCCTAGAGAGAGGGGTTATAGTGCAAAGCATGCACATCTAACAAGTGAGGTTGGGAGCAAATGAAGAAGATATCCAGGCTGAGGAGCAGCTGGAAGAAGCTAGACACATAGCAGCAGGGGAGATGGCAGAAGTCAAGGTGTAACAGAGAGAGGCTGAACAACAGATTAGTCAAGAGAAGAATGCAGATATGAAGTCTGCATCAGAGTGGACACTTAGTGCCACAATAGGAGATGAAGATGACATGAGAGATCATTTTGATATGTCCATCTGCAGAAAAATTTTGCAGCTGAGGAGGCTGCATGAATAGAGCCAGCCACTGGAGCAGCTGGATGAAGTGATCGAGAACATCAGAAGGCTGATGGTAGAGTCAGTAGAGACTTCCAACAAGGAGAAGCTGGGCAGAAAAGAAGCAGCAGTAGCGGCAAAGAAATGGAGTAGAGAGACAACTCCAACAAATCATTTGGGATCCAGGAGGATTTCAACAACTGAGATGGGAAGCACATGAGCAGGAGCTCATGAATTTTGCAGTTGAGGAGTATGATGTAGGATCATCTCTCCATGTCAATCAAATAGCTAGCCAGCCCACGTCAGTGCACACATTCAATGAAGAGAGGTGCAACCCTCATTTCAAATTTGAATTTGAATGTAATCAATGTTGTAAGGTTGTTGAGCTGTGAAGCTGTCCCTTGCGCAGCCATAGTTGTAGGTATCCTTGAATGTTTTTAAGGATGAAATCTAGATTCGATTATGGACTAGACAACCCATACAATGTAATTGAATAGGGTAGGTAGATTGGAGGGAAGAGCTCGAAGAGCCCCCTCATGTAAAAGATATTTTGATCTCTTTTGAGCATAGTAGCAGATTAACATAGTAGCAGAGTATCATATCTTATTAGAGAGTAAGAAGATAGAGAAGGAGCTGAGACCTGGTTACAGGCCACGCTCTGAACACCCTTGTAAAAAGAGGAATTTTATTAATACAAAACAACAATTTTTCCTGCAAGTATTTCTGTGTTGAATGAATGTCTATGTGTGTTCAATGTATGTTGTAGATGTATGTTAGGAATGCATTTGCAGGAGTTGTTTGATTTCAGGGTTAGAGACCTTTGAGGCTTCACACCAGGAGGGTGTGACAGAACACTGTTGGTTCTGTAAGTCGTGCACAGGGATGCATTTTTGAATTCTGTAGATTCAGAAAATCACATGCTAAGAGGGCAGGACAGCTAAAATCATTAACTCAAGAGAAGACCTCAAGGTTGTTGAATACCTTGGAGACAAGACTGTGTGGAGGAAGACACCGTAATAAGACATAATCTCTAAGGAGTTCTATAGAGCTCTACTAGGAGGGCATTGAGCATATGCATCGGCTGCATTGAGGAGGAACTCTGCTGTGATTTCATAGGAGACAGAATCGCTGTGAGATTCTGCAAGAACTCTACCAAGTGGGTATTGAGTAAATGCATACGTTGCATTGAGGAGACACTCTGCCAGGAGGGAATTGAGCTAGTGTGCAGACAGGCACAGGAGGGAAGAAATCTTTGAGTTCGGGAAATTGAAGAAGAGTCTAAAGAGAGGGATCTTCACAGGGTTACCGAACACCCTACAGACTCAACCATAGGTTTCTTGAGCAAAGGAGTGCCAGGAGGGAATCAAATTATCCATCTGAAGGAGAAGAAAAAAGGATTGAGTTCCTTAGAAGGTCTGGGCCAGTGAGAAGCTCAGAAGGGATAGCACCGAGTTAGCGTGCAGAGAATCTACAAGGTGTGCAGGAGTCGTGGAAACTTTTTTAGGTTTCAGAGAAAGCCAAGAACATGAAGGAGAGTGATTTTACACACATAGGCCGCAAGAGATCGCAGAAACAGAGCAAAGGTCGACGCCTTTAGAATTTGGAATTCTTCCAAATATCAGAAGAAAGCGCACGCTCAGAGGGAGATCACAGCTACCGTCGAATCAAGTTGAGGAAGAAATCTGGACCGTTGGACTTCCATGTCTAGGAAGCAGCAAGAGACGTGCACAGGAAGAATAGACCTGAGCCATCAGATATTGCTCAAAATTTTCGACAGCTGTTGGATCGACCAGAAGTTGCACGAGGTTTAAATCCTCACGCGCAGGGTAGAGAACCCGAAAATTTTCGAAAAGGGTAGAGCGTATCAGGATTTCAGAGTTTAGGATTTCGGAGGTCTCGAGGACGAGAGGTTAGGACACTCCACAGTAGAAGTCCTGAAATAGCGAAAGAGATCGTAGTTGTCCACTTGTGGAGGACACGTGTCACGAGATCACCCACTTTGGGGATTCAGACACTGGGAAACAGAAGAGGAAGGATCCTTTTGACTTCACAAGTGGAAAAGTCCTGAAACGATCTGGACTGTCCAAGAGGGACAACATGTGGCAAAGATCAGGGAGTCCACCAGGTTTTCAGATACCGAGGATTCGAGAAGACAGAGGATTTGTATCACAGGGGTCATGAAATTATGAAACGTGAAACCCCGAATCTCTGGCGAAACAGGGAGGACACGTGGCAGCATAGCGGGTACTTCGGGTACTGGGAGTACTAGAGATCAGTGCAAGAGTTGTTGCACCGGGATTCATGAAACTCTGAAATGTGAAGTCCCGAAAGTGTTCAGAAGAGAGCAGTATAGCCGAGAGTATTTCGGCATACCGGGTATCGAGATTTTGTAAATCCTGAGTACATGAGATCTGGGCTTTATTGGAGGAAAAAACTAGAAAAGGATAAGGGCTGTTGATTCAAGGAGTGGATTGGAGCCATTGATCTAGGCTAGGAGTAAAGAGGGCCATGTTGTCACTTCTGCATTTCAGATACTGGAAGTGCGAGAGAGCAGGGGTAGAGGAGAAGCCTTGCCACAGGAGAACCCAAAATGCAAAAGTCCAAAAAGGATTTTCTGAAGGCTTCATTTTGGTACTTTGGGGTTCAGAGCTTCGGGAGCCTCGAGGACATAGTGAAAGCACATTTTGGCATTTGAAGTCCCAAAAGCACGAAAGGAGGAGACAGAGCATTTCGGCATTTGAAGTCCCGAAATTGTGAAAGGTGTAGACCCAGAGAAAAGACATTTTTGGATACCGGATTTCGGTAATTCGGGAATCCTGTGGACAAGAGGTCCGAGCATTTTGGTGTTTTAAAACCCGAAATTGCGAAAGCAAGGAGAAGGCCAGGACATTGGTATTTCGGTAATCTGGGATTCGGCATTTCGGGAGTCCAAAGGAAAGGAGTTCAGGCTCTCACATTAATAAGTCCCGAAATAGGACTGTGGTCATATGGGAAGTGGTCACATGGACCAAGGCATAGCCCAGGGGACTAATTTTTATTGAATCCATTTTCGAAAAATCGGCATTTCAGAGATCGGGAGATCGATGAGTCAAGGACTCTCAACATTAGGACACAGGAAGTCTTGAAACCCGAATTTGCATTTCTGAGGAGGAAAAGTTCACGGTCGTGTACAGTGACTGTGGGGAAAGAAGAAGGACCTGTGGATCGATTTGATAAAGATTCCAGCAGGGGATTGAAGGAGCTACTTCGGCTCGGGAAAAGAAAAATTGAACGATCCTATGAGCAGATTCCTTAGGAGGGTCCAGGGGTCTGCATCACCTTTCTTCTACACCCTCGTTATTCTTGATAAATTCCTCTATATGACCTTCAATGAACTTCTGTTGTTGAAGGGCCATCTCGTATTGTCCCTGCACTTGGGCTCTTTCATCCCTCATTTTGTCCAAGTCTCGGTGCATTGAATCTCCTGTATGCTTTATTTCCTACACTAATTATTCTTGAAAGTCTTGTACTCTTTGGATGGGTAGTCTGGATACGACTATATTAAGTTGGCTCAACGCTTGTATTTGTTTCTACAATTCACCCACTAGAAAATCTAGAACAATTGTCTCAATATATATGGTTCTATGTTCTTGTGAGGATAGTGTTAGGGTCATCTATGCACTGTCCACTTCTATCCTCAGTCCAGTGGATGGTCCATCCCCTGACCTATGGTATTTCACGACACTTGCTATTTCTAGGAGTTGTTGAAGGATTCCCAACTAATCTTGGACCTTCTTCTGTTGGTCCTCGTGCTTCTTTGTAACCTTCTTCCATATTTCCTTTGTGAAATTGTGGATATGATACAAAATCCTATCCATACCATCATCGATTAAAATACAAAACATGGTCTACCGCTATGCCTTAGATTTCTTTCGCTCCCCACCTGTCTGTTCTGGCTCCTTATATTTTCTTTTGAGTCTCACATTAGGGAATTTAGATTGGCTAGGATGCTTTCCTTTGCCATTTGTCTGATCCTCTTCTTCCTCATTGTCGTCTTGGTTTTCATCCTCTTCTGAGGGCCATAGATTATTTGTTGTATTCTTCCATTAGTCCTCCCAGTCACTAATTATTAAGTGCATGTCTTCTAGTGTCAACCAGTAACTGGTTGGCAAGCATTGTTGCACAAGATACTTTTTGGATTGCACATACATATGGTGCATGTCGGATATGAATCGTGAGATATCCTTGAATGCGATGACTGATTCCTCTAGTATGTGTAGTGTGGTATCCACTACCTTAGTAATAAACTGTAAAGAGGAATAAAAAAAAGTGTTGTCGTCACTCTGTCGTCTCTTGATTGTTGTGTGCCACAAGTTGGCATACCTAGTAGCCAAAGGGATGCAACCTGAGTACGGATATTCTAGCAATACATGGGATCTTTCCACCCAACCAATGCAATGAGGATTAGAAACCACACGTAGTGAAATTCCATGCATTTCTCCTGGGCCTCTGTGCAATGCTGTAAAAATTGGTTAACTAGAAATGTCGCCCAGTTTATCTGAATGCCTTCCTTGCATTTCTCTGCAACTTAAATTACTTTAACTCGTGCTTCATCTCTGCAACATTTTATCAATAGTTTGTAGGCCAAAACATATGTTGTAAAACTAAAATTCTTTTCACTGATTCTCTTCACATACAAACCCCCTTTGCCTATGAATGTGCCGATTTTTTCTTTCATGGCTTCATAGAGGGCTCACTCTCCCATTTTTTGGAACAATAATGAGGGGTCTTCTCCTTGTTTTCTCAACCCCATGATATGCATAATTAACATAGTATCAATGGAGACTGGGGGATCAATCCAGAGTGCCCCCCCATAGACGCAGTTGAGTAACACTTTGACACATGCATTGATTTTCGTACTTCTCCCGAAATGTAGAATTTCGAACAATTTCAATATCCCTGCTTTCTCCAAGCCTAACACCCATTCTTGTTGTTCGACTAGAATTTCTCCTATGCTTGGGGTGGTCTTTGTGCATAAATATTGATCATTAGACAACTCAGGGAATTTCTTAGAATCAGTGATATCATGATCCATGAACTTTAGGCTAACCACGTTCCTGAGCATGTCTTCATCTTTACTGATGTTATTCAGAATTGGTGCTATTGGTAATGGGTATTTTTCATTCACTAGTACGTTTATTGGGGTTGCGTCATCCTTCCTTGGAGGTAAATAATCCATGGGAAAAATGACTAGTGGTGCTAGGGACGAAGTCCCAACTACCTCCTCGATGTCCACATCTTCTACTGGTCGCTTTGGTTGCTTCTTCATTGTGTTGGATGGTCCTCCCATTCTCGGTGGTGCCATTCTCTCTGTATGATGGAATTGTGGACACACTTTGTGTATATTTGTAGGTCTCTTTAACTTGGATCGGTTAATTCAACTATGTTCGCTCCTTCTTGCAAGCAATAATGACTTAGAGTTTCCTTCCCTTTTGGTGTTTTTTGCGTTTGTGCCAATTATACTTGTCTCATCCCGCCTTAAATTCCTTTTCCAATATGGCATCATAGTTGGTGACTTGGTAACTAAATGCTCTTTTATTGCCAAATTTTCCTTATGATTTTCCTTTTGTACTACTGATCTGTTCATGATTTTTGGTAGCCTTTCCCATTAAGGATTATATGACACTTTTATGACCTGCCACACTAACCGTCTAATTGTCATTTTTGTGCCTAACTTCTTTTAACGGTCTTTTCATTGCCAACTTGTGCAATGGTTCTTTGTTCTTCTATCTATGTACTTCGTAGTTGGGCCCATCCGTATCTTGTCTTTGGACTTGGCACAAAATTGTCTTTGTGTGTAATGATCAATTCAGCTACACAATTTCTGATACCTTGGTATTCAAACACTCTTTTTCTTTTTTCCTATATCTAATTTTTATTTGGTTTCTTTCCTTTTTTCTACTTTTTATTTGGTTTTTCCTGTTTTTCCTACTACTATGTTACATTTTCTATAATACAAGGGTTTCATCACAACCCAAATTACTGTGTAGACTGTCAATTGTCTCTATAGAGTTTCAACCAACTCCCATTCACCATTCCCTCCACGACTTGTCCATTCAAGGTTTCCAACTGTGAAACACCCATATCGGTTAATTATGGGATCAAGTAGGGTCCAAGCTAGTGCATATGAAATTTCCCTGGATGTTACAGATACTTACAGTCATAGAGTAGTACCAAATCATCGAATTGAAATTTATTTGGTTTAATGTGGTGATCGTGCCGTACCTTCTCTCTGGATTTTTGTACCTTTTGATGGAATCCTGTCATAAACTAGTCTTCCTCAAGATGAACCAACTGTGCCAATATCTCCTCTATCGTGCCAGTATCAGAGAGCTCAGTGATTGCTGCAATGCATAGGCTAGGTATAATTAACTCCATCAACATCACTACTTCATGTCCATAGACCAACCAGAGAGGTGTCTTCCATGTTAGCTTCTTACTTGTAGTTATATAAGCCCATAGTACTATAGGGATCCATAAGTCCCAATCATCTCTCCCTACATTGAATATCTTTGTCAAAGTATTCTCCAAGATCTTATTAAAATCTTCCACTATGCCATTGTCTTGCGGGTGATATGGTGCACTCTTTTGATTATGAATATGAAACTCCTCAGTTTGTGTGGAATTTTTTATGTTTAGAAAGTGCGTACATTGATCACTAAGTAACATCCGTGGACATCCAAACCTCGTGACTACATTCTCGAATAGAAACCACGTAAATGTCTCTGCAGTACGATCGATAATTGGTGATTCTTTCACCCACCTTGTCAAGTATTCTGTCGGAGTGATGATGTATCTTGCCCATGATATCCTTGCTTGTGGATTGATCGATCCTACAAATTCAATGGCCCACTTGTCAAATACTTGTAGCGTAACATGTGGGTTTAATGAAATTTCATTTCTCCTAGATGGTTTTCCCACTCTTTGACATACATCGCAGGACTGACAATACTCCTTCACATATTTGTGTTGTGTAGGCCACCAAATCCCTACACATAAAATATTCAGTGTCGTTTCTTTTCCTACGTAATGTCCTCCAAAAATTTGATCGTGTGCTTCCTCCAATATAATCGACCTTTTATGTTCCAGTAAAACATGCTTCAATATTCCATTTGCCCCTAACTTATACAAGTTCCCTACAATCAACTAATAATTTGTTTCTTTCACTACCAATTGTTTCTTTTGTGCAACTGTCATTTCAGAGGGGCCCATACCTATACTTAGAAATTCAACAATGTCCGCAAAGTAATCATCCACCATCCTTACTACAAATAACTGCGCATCAGATAAATTATCATCTAAATTACCTAGATCCTCTCTGGTCAATTTGTGTGAGAGATGATCTTGTCCTGCATTCAACTTTCCTGGTTTTGCTATGACCTCAAAGTCATATTCCTAATATAATAACAACCATCTTCATATTATTCCTCCTAGTACGGGCTTGTTGAATAAGTCCTTTAATGTTGAATGGTTTCTATACATCTTGAAGTGGGACCCCAATAAGTAGTGCCTGAACTTCTGTAGTGCATAGACCATTTCCAATCCTTCCCATTATGTAGTGGTATAATTATTTTCAGACGTAGACAACTTCCTACTTGCAAACACAATTGGATGATTGATGTCCCCTTCCCCAGGTTGTTATAATATTGTGCCCAATGCTATGGACGATGCATATACATGTACATGGAACTATTTTTTCCACTTCAGAAAGATCAAAATGGGTGCAGTTACCAGTTTCTATTTCAAAGTGTCCAAACCCTTATGACAATCCTCATTCCATTGAAACTTGTATTTCTTCTTCAGTATCTTTTCCATGGGTGTTGTAATCTGCACATATCCTTTGATAAATTTCTTGTAATAACCTGTATGACCCAAATTTACCCTTATCTTTCTCACTAATGTCGGAGGTTCCAAGGCCAGAATTACTGTGATCTTTACTAGATCAACCAATAGTCCTTGTTTTCATACTACATGTCCTAGTAGAATTCCAAACGGTGTGAAAAATATACACTTCTTTAAGTTCAATGAAATTTGACATTGTCTGCATCAATATAACCTGAGATGAAGAACTTCTATATGATCCTATAGTAAACTAAACACCATCTAATCATCCAAGTAAAATTCCAAGAATTTATGGATGAACTCTTTGAATCTTTCCACTACTACTCTAGAAAATAGATGGGGGCATTCCTCAATCCAAATGGCATAATTGTATACTAATAATTTTCCTTCTCCATTGCAAAATTGGTTTTATGTCTATCTTCTTGCACAATTATTATATGATGGTACCCATAGAATCCATCTGTAAATGAATAAATTTATTGACCTCCTACGTTCTCCAGTACATCATCCATGAATGGTGTTGGGAATGGATCATGTAAGCATGCATCATTCAGTTTCCTTAGATCCACACAGATCTTAATTCCTCCTCTCTTCTTTTCCTGCACCACCATTGGGCTAATCCACTCATATTCTTCGATTGGTTCAATGATTCATGCATCTAAAATCCTGTCTATTGCATCCTTGACCTTCTCCTTGTACCTCAAGTTTAACCTATAAGGTCTCTGTTGTATTGGCTTAGCTCTAGGTTTTAGTGGGATATTCATCTCACCTAAGTCGCCTTCTACCCACTTCATCTCTGAGAATGTGGTTGGAAATAAATCCTGATATTCCCGCAATAAGTCTACAACTTTCTCAATTGTCTCATCGTTCCAATAATATCCTATCTGTGCAAATTTAGGATTCTCTCTTGTCCCAATGTTGACCTTCTTTGTCTTTATAGGTTGTGTGTATGTAGTGGATGCAAAATATGGCCCTTATATTGCACGTGTTCCTTCTGTCTTAGGTAGTTGTACATTCCTCATATCCTCTTCCTCATATTCTTCATTCGTTACATTATAGCATTCCAATAGTTTCTCGACCATCATATTGTATTTATGCGCGCTGCATATGGGTACTACTTCCATCATCTCCACCTATAAGAAGATATTTGTGTGAATTTCTTGTAGTGTTGCATGTATGGAGGGAGATTCATGTTTGATTTTGAATCTTTGGACTAATTCTTCCTAGCTTGTTGTCTTCCTGTGCATCTCCAACTCTAAATACCAATTCTTTGGGATTGTGTCCAACGTGTGTATGAATATGTGCGTCCACTTTATTTCTGGTACTAAGTGCCATAAGGCCCTATAAATTTCCATGTGACCTGCTGGGTCACTATCTCCTGTGTATATATGCGCCATTTCTTCTTCCTTAGTGCCAAAGCGTATCTTCATTAGTATACTACATTGTGACCAGTATTCCATTCCCTTTCTATGCATAGCCCACCCTCTAGCTAGAGTTTCCTTTAAGATGACATCTAGTGCCAACAACCTATGTTGTTCAAGTACTTGTAACTAAAATGATTTTATAAATATTCCAATCTCAGTTAGTCCATTGTATGTGGGTGGGTCACATAGTTTCATTCCAATCCAATGAAAATATTGGTTTATTCATGCACATAATCTAGTTGACATTGCATGCATACTCTGCTTCCAATTCTCTAGATCGACTTCTGAATCTGATGCATGCAAACTGATACTTCTCCAACTCAGTGCACCATCCATTTTCGGATCGACATAATCCTCCATACGCGTAGTCATATTGTATAAGTTTTCAATGTCATTACCTCTGGCTAGCTCTATGTATCTCTTTCTTTCTGATGGGTCCAAGGGAATAATAACTTTTAGGTTCCAAACTTCGAATATCATCTCCCTCTTTTTCAATTTAATTATTTCCTAGTTATCAAAAGCCCATTCTAGTCCCATCAATGTTGGATAGCGTTGATTGTCATATACGATCTCAATAACTTAAAATTACACCATGTTGTGCACCCCATTTGTGTTCACAGGTAATCCTTTCAATCGCCCAATCGGGACTATCTTATGTTAATTCGTGAGCCTTAATTGAATAGGGGACCATCCTAGCTCAGGTTTTCCCATCATTTCCCATGTCTACTTAGGTAGCACATTCACATCAGATCCTAAGTCTAAAATAACATTATCCACATCATACTCTTCAATTCGAGCATTGAACCTAAAATATCTATTGGCTCTCTTCCTGCATAATACATGATTTACTATTTTCTGTACCAGAGGGGTTTCTCTTCTTTTTGTGCAGTGATCAAGCATGTCATATAATTTACTTAGTGCATTTCTATCTTTCATTAGTTCTACACAACTCTTTAAGAATTTTTTAAATGTACTTACCTGTGCACTTGATTTCTCTGGAATGACATGATATTCTATATGAGGAAATGATGATGTTGACACTCCCCCCGGCTGTCCAAGTATTTATTTTCTTGCGCTCCGACATGTCTCCTTCTCCTGCTTTGGATCGAATGTTGGTATAGGCCCTGCTAACTTCCTTACCCACTTCTCTGTTTGGTTTCCTCAAGTCACCATATCAACACTTGTTCTAGCTCCTCCATGCATAACAACTGCTACGTTTGTTCCTTCATTGCATCTTTCAACTGATATCATCTGCACATTTTGATTTAAATTATGATTTTTGTTTCCTTTGGCCTGCCATTTCACAACTAGTTGGGGACATTCTTCTGTCAAGTGATATATTTCTTTGCAATATGTGCACGTCATACACATATTCTGGTAATCACGAGCGAAGTGTCCAGGTTGATTACAATTATAACAAATAACCGGTCTATGTCCTCCTCTACCAAAATTCCCTCTACCCCGATCTCTAGTAAAGTTTCCTATATTCCACTGATTGAATCCTCTTTTATTGTTATAATGTGAATTGATGCAGGAGCATCACCAGCTGCAAGAGAGTGTGGGACAAATGCCATTTCGTTTTTTGCACATGTTAAAAAGTGTTTGAAATGTTTTGGAAAATTTGGATGCACAGACTTTAATGCAATAGTTAATAAAAGGCATACTTCCAAATTGTAAACAAATCTTGAGCGATCCACTCTCATCTGTAGGGTGAAAAGGCATTTATGCGTAGTTAATGTAAGTAGGTAGATTTAAATTTCTAGATTAGACAGGTTTAGGAGCTGGAGGGAAAACGACTTTAGACACCCTCATCTTGTATCATTTTGTAACATTATCAAATTATCAAGAGCATAGAGGAGAAGAGTTATAGCAGAGAGATTTGTAGAAGACTCCATGTACAGAAGTTCTGAATTTAATATATATGAAGCTTTGATTTAGATTCATGGTGTTCTAATGCTTTCTGTGTATACATGCTGAATGTTATGCGTATGATTGTTTACTCTTTCTGTTGTACATTCTCTATCATGTCGTGTATGTATGATTTCATGTTAAGTATTTGAAGTCTGAAAGAGTAAGGGAACGATTTTCAATTGTTTCTCTTCTTGAGTGAAATTTCCTGCAAGGAGTGCAGTGAAGCATCCGCAAGGAGTGCCTTGATGGATCATATTTCATCTCAAAAATCTCAAGAGGGATACCGTTGTTCTCATTTTCCGCAGAAGTGCAAGTCAGGCACAGAATCTGTGCAAGGTGTGCGCAGGCTAGTTGAGGCCTTAGAAGTAGTTAACGGAGGCTGAGTGATTGAAGGACTACTATCACAAAGAGTTGCACAGAGTCAAAGGACTCAAATACTTAGACGTATTTGAAGAAGTGCCGCAAGGAGTGTGTGCAGAAACCTCATAGGAGATTTGAGTTGGCGAAAGGAAGCTCAGGAGAGTTAGCGTCTTTGAAGTGTTGAAGAGGAAGCAGAGAAATTTGTCCATCATGCAGAGGATAGGTTCAAGAGGAGGATCGCAGGGTCAATTTAGAACCAGAGATCTTAGAAGGAGAAGTTTGGACGGTCGGAATTCTCCGAGGAGAATTCCTGAAGTAGCAAGAGCCGTAGGATCTACAGGAGCTGCAAGGCGGATACCGGTCGTTCATCTTGACTTATTGGGATGTCATATCATTTCGGCATTTCAGGGTTCGAAGGTTCGAAGTGTAAGCCAAAATCATTGGTTGATTGAATCCCCAAAATGCGAAAAGAAGGTTTTCGTGTGTGGAAGCAGGGAGAACAAGTTTAAGTTTTTTGGAACTTCGGAGTTTGGGGTTTCAGAAGTCTCGAGGGAGAGAGATAGGGACATAGTAGGGGAGAAAACCCAAAATCATGGGTCATGACAGAGGATTATCCACATTTCAGTAATCAGGATTTCGACATTCCCGTTCACAAGCATTCAGGTTCTTCACATGTGAACTCCCGAAGTTGCGAAACACAAAATAGTGTGAAGGGGAGTTTTGGCATTTTAGGATTTCAGAGATAGGAAGGTGGAGAGGACAAAGAGTTCAAGCATTAGCATATTGAACTCCCAGTACATGAAATCATGTTGACCGTTGGATTTAAGGGAGGTCCATAGCCGTCGATCTCCTTGGAAGCAAAACCTTAGCATTTCGACAATTCGGGATTCGATTCACTGGGAATCCTGTTGACAAGAGAATAGATATAGTGAAAAGGAAAGCCCGGTATATGAAATTCTGAAAGGGATTTCAAAAGACATCATTTCATCATTTCGGGGTTCAGAGGTTCGGAAGCCTCGAGAACATAGTGAAAGCATATTTCGGTGTTTGAAACCCCGGAAACGTGAAGAGAAAGGGAAGGCCGGGACATTTGTATTTCAGTAATTCGGGTTTCAGGACTTTGGGAGTCAAGGGGAAGAGTTGCACGACATCGCAACTCCCAAAATAGTGAAAGGAGAAAACCCAAAATTGACATTAAGAAGACCAAGTGGTTAAGTATTTCGGTTTTCAGAGGTCGAAGAGGTAAGGTGCTCGACCACAGGATTCGCGAAATCGCGAAATCTGATATCCCGAAGTAAACAAGGAAATTCCTCAAAGTTTGTTGTGGGTTGATTTCCCGAAAGGGAAATAGAAGAGACAATCAAACTCTCAGGGGTCGAAAAGAAAAGATTATGTGCGGATTCCGACCTGTGGGTCTGAGGGTCTGAGGGTCTGCGTCAGTTGTGGTATCAGAGTCCTTCTCTATTTGTATATTGCAGATAGAGGGTGCGAGAAAGATTTATAGCCATGCCGCCGAGAATAAGAGACAGGAAAACACCTGACCCACCAGAGGAGAGGGAAATGCCAAGAAGAAGGGGTAGGCAATTACCTGATCCACCAGGGGCAAGAGAGATGCATGAAATACGTGCTAGGATGGATGTTGTGAAAATAACACAGAGGTGTGCAGTTGGTGCTGGAGATATCAGTGAGTCCGAAAGTGAAAACAAAGTTGGGCATGGAGGAGAAGAAGTTAGAGCTGAAGATGCAGCAGGAGAATGTCTATTCAGTGCTGTAGCAAGGATAGGTGCCAGGTAAAAAATGGACATTCCAGTATTTGAGGGAAACCTGGATGTTGAAGAGCTTCTAGACTGGATTAGAGATCTGGATAAGTATTTTGACTATGAAGATGTCGAGGAAGACAAGAAGGTAAAACATGCTGTCAGAAGACTTAAAGGACATGCAACATTGTGGTGGGATGAACTACAAGATGACAAACACTACAAAGGCAAGCAGAAAATCAAGAGTTGGGATAGGATGGTCGCAAAGATGAAGGCCAAATTCATTCCCAGGGATTACCAAATTTCTCTATTCTGGAGAATGTAGAATTTGAGATAGAAACTGATGTCAGTGAAGGAGTACACTGAAGAATTCTATAGGCTGAACATCAGAGTAGTTCATCGGGAAAACGATGATGAAAAGGTTGCCAGGTACATGAATGGTCTGCGATATGACATTAAAGATGAGATGAGCATGATGACCATCTGAATGGTGGAATATTCTTATCATATGGCTCTGAAAGATGAAGAGAAGCTGAGCCAAAAGCAAGGTTAGAGAGGCCGAGGCAGAAGTCAATCCAGAGGCAAAACAGTTGCCCAAGACAGGAACCAGAAACCTAAAGAGGAATGGAAGAAACCTCAAACTCATACTGAGAGAGGTGGAAACTCACAGAGAGGGTAGTATGTTGATAACAACACCTTTCCTCACGCTAGAGGAAGAGGAGGAGGCAGGGGTGGAGTAGTAAAATTCTTCACTTGTGGAAAGAATGGACACAAGTCTTATGAATGTCCAGATAAGAAGAAAGAAGAAAGAAGGAGGTGAAACTCACATTGCTGAAGCACAAAGATGGAATGTTGAGGCAGAAGATGTTGAAGGCAGAAGATCAATAATGATGAGGAAGGTTCTCTTAATGTCAGAAAATGAGGTGGAGAATCCGGCTCAAAGGAACAGACTTTTTTGGCTAGCTTGCAAGACTAAATACTAGGCATGCAAAGTCATCGTGGAAAGTGGTAGCACAGACAATCTCATTTCTACGGAGATGGTAGAGAAGCTAGAGCTAGAGATGAGTGAACATCCAAGTTCATACAAAGTTTCGTGGCCACAAAAAGGACACCAGGTAAATGTCACTAAACAATGTTTGGTTGAATTTAAAATAGGTGGATATAAGGATGAAATACTATGTGATGCCATTCCCATGGATGTTTGTCATCTATTGTTGGGTAGACTGTGGCAATGTGATAGGAATGTGGTTCATGATGGGAGAAAGAAGACATACACCCTGGAGAAGAATGGGAGAACTCACATGTTGTTGCCGATTAAGGACAAAGAAGTAAAACCAGAGGTAAGAAACACTGTACTTCTCATGAGTGGGAAAGAACTTCTTAAGGAGGTTAAGAAGAAGGAAGACCCATAATTCATCATGGTTAGGAAGCCTATAATTGTCTTAACCAGTACAAGGGTGGATGATTTACCAGAAGAAATCCAGAAGTTGCTGGAGGAATTTGCTGACATAGTAGTGGATGAACTACCTTGTTCGTTGCCACCGATCAAAAGTGTAAGTCACCATATTGATCTCATACCTGGAGCTAGTTTACGAAATAAAGCAACATACAAATTGATGTTGCAGGAGAATGAAGAGGTCAAGAGACAAGTCCAGGATTTGATGGACAAAGGATTGGTTAGAGAAAGCTTGAGTCCATGTGTTGTTCCGACAGTGCTTAGCCCAAAGAAAAATGGAGGTTGGAGGATGTGTATGAACTCAAGAGAAATCAACAAGATCACAATCAGGTATAGATTTCCATTTCCAAGGATGGATGATCTGATGGATTGTTTGAGTGGGGCAATTTTTTTTTTCAAAGATTGATTTGAAGAGTGGTTATCATCAAATTTGTATGAGAGAAGGTGATGAGTGGAAGACAACGTTCAAGACAAATGAGGGACTGTATGAATGGCTTGTTATGCCATTTGGCTTAGCAAACATGCCTATTACTTTCATGAGATTGATGAATGAAGTACTAAAGGATTTCATTGGAAAATTCATCATTGTATACCTTGACGACATACTGATTTTCAGCAGAACAGAAACAGAGCACTTGAAGCATTTGGCTACAATGATGAAGAGATTACAACAAGAGAAGATGTTGATAAACATGAAGAAATCCTCATTCATGAAGACAAAGCTCATTTATTTGGGGTTTGTTATCTCTGCAGATAAATTGAGGATGGACCCAAATAAAGTGAAGGTGATTAAGAATTGGCCATCACCAAAGAGTATTTTTGAAGTTCGAAGTTTTCATGGATTAGCTAGTTTCTACAGGAAATTTATCAGAAATTTCAGTGGAATTAGCACACCAATGATGGAGACAGTGAAGAAAAGACATAAATATTTTCATTGGACGAAAGAAGCAGAGAAAAGTTTCAATTTCTTGAAGAAGAAGATTACAGAACAACCAATTTTGGTGTTTCCAGATTTCAACAAGACGTTTCAGGTTAAATGTGATGCAAGCGGGTTTGCAATAGGAGTGGTCTTGATCCAAGATGATAGACCGATCACATACTTTAGTGAGAAACTGAATGAAGAGAAAGTGAAGTACTCCACATATGATAAGGAATTTTATGCGGTCATACAGGCACTGAAAAAGTGAAGGCACTATTTAGTTCCTAAAGAGTTTGTCTTATACAGTGACAATCATGCTTTGCAATTTGTAATTCAACAGGAAAAGTTGAACCAAAGACATGTCAAATGGGTTGAATATATGAAAAATTTTACTTTTGTAATAAAACATATTTCTAGAGCTACTAACAAGGTTGTTGATGCTTTGAGTAGGAAAAGTTTACTTATGCAGGAGTTCAAGGTCAAAACGCTGGGTTTTGATAACCTCAGGGACATGTACAAAGATGATCGATATTTCAAAGAAGCGTATGAGGCGTCTGAGAATCCAATTCTCAGGGACAGGAGTCAATGGGCTGCATATATGATCCAGGATGGATTATTATTCAGAGGTAATCGACTGTGCATTCCAAAATGCTCCATGAGGGAGAATCTGTTGAAGGAAAAACACAGTGGAGGATTGGCCAGACATTTCGGTCATGATAAAACGTTCTTGAAATTAAATGGCTCATATTTTTGGTTGGGGATGAGAACCGATGTCAAAATATTTGTGGACAGATGCAGAATTTGTCAACACTCAAAGGGGAAAAGACAAAATACAGGGTTGTATCAGCCATTACCCATACTAGAGAGGCCGTGGGATACAGTAAGCATGGATTTTGTGTTGGGATTGCCAAGAACACAAAGAGGGGTTGATTCAATGTTTGTGGTAGTGGACATATTTTCTAAAATGGCACACTTTATACCATGTCAGAAAACCAGTGATGCAACTCATATCACTAACCTGTTTTTCAAAGAAGTTGTCATACTTCACGGTTTGCCAAGGAGCATAGTTTTAGATCGAGACACTAAGTTTGTGGGACATTTATGGAGGACTTTGTGGAAGAAGCTGGGAACAAAATTGTCATTTAGCTCAGCATATCACCCTCAGACGGATGGACAAACAGAAATTGTGAACAAAAGCTTGGGGAATTTACTAAGGAGCCTAGTGACTGGACACCACAGTCAGTGGGATCACATTCTGCCATAGGCAGAATTTGATTATAATGATTTAGTCAATAGAAGCACAGGGAAAAGTCCATTTAAGGTTGTTTATGGAATTCAACCCAGGGGTGTTTCTGAACTAAAAGATTCAGAACTGGATGAGACAAGAAGCGCTAGTGTAGAAGATTTTGTAGAGGGGATGAAGGAACTTCACATTCAAGTGAAGGAGCGATTGCAGAATTCAATCCAGGAGTATAAACACAGAGTAGATCAACACATGCATCAACTTAGGTTCGAATTTGGTGATTTGATTCTTGCACACTTGAGAAAGGAAAGGTTCTCAAGGGGAACGTATAACAAACTAAAGATGAAGAAAATTGGACCATGCAGGATCATAAGAAAATTTGGGGCAAATGCATATGAGATTGAATTACCCGATAGGATCAGAATTTCACCAATATTCAACATCTCAGATTTGTACCTTTACAAGGCTAGAGAAGAAGGAGAAAAAAATGAACAGACAGAGGTTCAGTGGGCTTAAAAAATGCCTGTAGATGAAAATCCATAGATTGAGAGCATACTTGATAAGAGAGTCGGCAAAAGGACCAAAAGAAAAGAGTATTTTGAATATCTGGTCAAATGAAAAGGACATCTAGTTGAAGATGCCAACTGGGAGAATGAGGCAGAGATTCAGAAGAATGGGCAAACTATACATGAACTCATGAACAGGACTCCATGAAAATTTTCAAGCGAGGGAGTATGATGCAGGAGCATCGCCAGCCGCAAGCAAGCGTGGGACAAATGCCATTTCATTTTTGGCACATGTTAAAAAGTATTTGAAATGTTTTGGAAAATTTGGATGCACAAACTTTAATGCAATAGTTAAAAAAGGGAGTACTTCCAAATTGTAAACAGATCTTGAGCGATCTGCTCTCATCTGTAGGGTGAAAAGGCATTTTTGCATAGTTAATGTAAGTAGGTAGATTTAAATTTCTAGATTAGACAATTTTAGGGGATGGAGGGAAAACAGCTTTAGACACCCTCATCTTGTATCATTTTGTAACATTATCAAATTATCAAGAGCATAGAGGATAAGAGCTATAGCAAAGAGTTGTGTAGAAGACTCCATCTACAAAAGTTTTGAATTTAATATATATGAAGCTTTGATTCAAATTCATGGTGTTCTAATGTTTTCTGTGTATACATGTTGAATGTTATGCTTATGATTGTTTACTCTTTCTATTGTACATTCACTATCATGTCGTGTATGTATGATTTCATGTTAAGTATTTGAAGTCTGAGAGAGTAAGGGAATGAGTTTCAATTGTTTATCTTCTTGAGTGAAAGTTCCTGCAAGGAGTGCAGTGAAGCATCCGCAAGGAGTGCATTGACAGATTCAGAGTTCATCTTTGCAAGCTCAAGAGGGATACCGTTGTTCTCATTTTCCGTAGAAGTGCAAGTCAGGCACAAAAGCCATGCAAGGTGTGCACATGATAGTCGAGGCCTTAGAAGCAGTTAACGGAGGCTGAGTGATTGAAGGACTGTTGTCGCAAAGCGTTGCACAGAGTCAAAGGACTCAAATACTTAGACGTATTTGAAGAAGTGCTTCAAGGAGTGCATGCAAAAACCTCATAGGATATTTGAGTTGGCGAAACAAAGCTCAAGAGAGTTAGTGTCTTCGAAGTGTTGAAGAGGAAGCATAGAAATTTGGCCATCATGCAAAGGACAGGTTCAAGAGGAGGATCACAGGGTCAATTTAGAACCAAAGATCTTTGAAGGAGAAGTTTGGATGGTCGGAATTCTCCGAGGAGAATTCTCGAAGTAGCAAGAGCCGTAGGATCTATAGGAGTTTCAAGGTGGATAAGGGTCATTGATCTTGACTTATTGGGACGTCATATCATTTTGGCATTTCGAGGTTCGAAGGTCTGAAGTGTAAGACAAAATCCTTGGCTGATCGAATCCCCAAAATGCGAAAAGGAGGTTTTCGTGTGTTGAAGCAGGGAGAAAAAGTTTAAGTTTTTCGAAACTTTGGAGTTTAGGGTTTCAGAAGTCTCGAGGGAGTGAGATCAAGACACAACAGGGGAGAAAACCTAAAATTAGAGGTCGCGGCAGAGGATTATCAACATTTTGGTAATCGAGATTTCGGCATTCCAATTGACAAGCATTCAGGTTCTTCACATGTGAACCCCCGAAGTTGCGAAACACGAAATAGTGTGAAGGGGAGTTTTGGCATTTTGGGATTTTGGAGACCGAAAAGTGGAGAGGATAGAGAGTTCAAGCATTAGCATATTGAACTCCCGATATGCGAAATCACGTTGACTGTTGGATCGAAGGGAGGTCCACAGTCGTCGATCTCCTTGGAAGCAGATCCTTAGCATTTCGACAATTCGAGATCCGACACACCGGGAATCCTGTTAACAAGAGAATAGATATAGTGAAAAGGAAAGCCCGGTACGTGAAAGTCTGAAAGTGATTTCAAAAGACGTCATTTCAGCATTTTGAGGTTTGGAGGTTCGGAAGCCCCGAGGACATAGTGAAAGCGTATTTAGGTGTTTGAAACCTCATAAATGTGAAGAGAAAGGGAAGGCCGGGACATTTGTATTTCGATAATTCAGGTTTCGGGACTCCGGTAGTCGACGGGAAGAGTTGCACGACATCGTAACTCACAAAATCGTGAAAGGAGAAAAGTCAAAATTGACATTAGGAAGACCAAGTAGTTAAGTATTTCAATTTTCGGAGATCGAAGAGGTAAGGTGATCGACCACAGGATTCGCAAAATCACAAAATCCGATATCTCGAAGTAAACGAGGAAATTCCTCAAAGTTTGTTGTGGGTTGATTTCCCGAAAGGGAAATAGAAGAGCCAATCGATCTCTTAGGGGTTGAAAGGAAAAGATCATGCGCGGATTCTTACCTGCGGGTCTGAGGGTCTGCATCATGAACCACCCCCCTCTGCATATGTGTTCTCTTCTTGGATCCGATACATATATGATGTGCGCTCCCTTAGTAGGTCGAAGACGCGACAATCTTTCTCTTCATGTCCGACCGACTTGAAAAAATTGCAAAACAAGTTCTTAGGTGTACTCTGATACTTCTATAGAAATGGACACTCAATGGAGTGATGGCCCCATTTCTTACATATCTTTTAGTATCCCCCCTAGTATTGGATTCGACGCTCAACCTTCCAAATACTGCACAAATGCTAGGAATTCATCGTTGTGATGGCCCTCTGTCCTGCATTTTGTACACCAAATTTGTTCTCATTTCTCCCTTCCTTTGGTAAGCTCAACCAATTGAATTGTCAATGCAGCCAACTACGTATGAACCTGTGCCATTCCTCCAATATCTTATGCCAGATATGCCTCTAGTTTCATTGTAATCTCCAACACCTCGGGCTACGATGTAACATTTTGTTGAATCAAGGGCCTTCGAATGTGTGGTAGAAGTACAAAAATAAACCACTCTTGATGTTGTTTATTTCGAATTTGGAAAATCAATCTCCCCATCACATCCTGAAAGCGTTGATTGAAATCCCATACTGACTATGTTTGTACTTGTTTGATCTCTTTTAACTCGGTGATGTATTGCGACTTTGACTTGTATTTTTGAACTCTTTTAATAGCGCTTACTTTATCTCTACCAGAGTTTGAGCCTATCCTATAGGTGTAATACTCTATAACTTCATATACCATACTATCAAACATCCTCTAAATGTTGTCGCTAACTACACAATCTTCACATAATCATATTGTATGTTTTTAGCAGCCCAAATTATTTCTCACACAAACTAGTGTTGTTCTAGATCCTCTGACCCCACTTCCTTGAATTCAAGAAGTATGAGAGTATTATCTACTCTCACCATGTTGTCTTGTGTAGTCCCTCCTCTTGGTGATGTCAGTGGAATTTGATTATGATCTTGACTCTGCACACTTATCCCACTATTATGACAACTACTACTCTATACTCCTAGAATAACTATTATGGATTTTGACAAGTCTTCAAATATTATCTCTAATTGTGTTGACGCACATAGGGTTGTGGATTCAACATAGGTTCTTGTCCAAGTAGGAATTACTGAATATTCTATTACTAGACTAGAATGAAACCCATCTTCTTATCCCCCTATATATTGTATCTCTACGATTCAGACTAGTGCACAAGGTTCTCTTTATTTTGGCTCACTATACTGCTCTTGTCTCCCAACCCCAATCTTTTTCATCTTGTACCTCCCTCCGTGAAACTCTCCAAAATCATACTCTTCCTCTGGTATGATTCCTTCTTGCATCCTTAGTCCCTTGCTTCCTTGTTCATTGCTTCATTCTCTCAGACAATCCTCCTATCATCCTTTGGCTCCCCCTATGTGCGCAAAGCGATTTTAGCTGCCAGACTTCATTATCATCACGTGTTTTACACATAAAAATATTTGTATCCACGTATTCAATGATTCCAGGAACCTCCCACATGAACCTTTGAAAAAATCTCTTTCTACAACACTATATGACTGAATGAAATCTACTGTAAATTTTGTAAATTAACCCCCTAGTACACTATCTAACCAAAAATCAACTTCTCAAGTAGTTGGGTTACTTACCAAATTCAGTTGTCTTACTAATTCAGGAGTCCAATTCTTCGATGCTACAACACTAAACTTTCGTGTTTTCTCTACCAACCTCTCTAGCCACCCGATCATAATTTTTGAAAATTTGCTAAAGAAAATTTCATGTAGATCCATGAACACATACTTTTTCATCCATTGCTTTTCACTCATCCGAGGGTTCCTTCTTAGTTGACCTCCAAAAAATTCCCTTAATCACAATTTCTTGGTCTCGACAACATAACCATTTGTTGGCTTAACTAGTCTGCGCACAGGTTGTAAGACCCTGTTGAGGGGTCCTAGATTTCTTTAACTCAACAACATGAACCAAACCTGCCTAAGAGGTCCAATTAGACTAGCAAGCATTTGATGAGTGGTAAGATTCTCCATATTCACGATCTGGCTGGGTTTATCGATGGGATTTAATTGTGATTGAAAGACATATGTCTTTTCTGTTAAGCCTTCTCCTCATGCTAGGGAGTTCTCTTTTTTGGTTCTTTTTATAACATTAAAACAGAAGGAAGATGAAACTCTAGACTAGATGACAGAGAGAAGCTAACTATGTGTTTTGGTGGAAGGCTAGATTTAGGATAACCTTTACCCTAGCGTGCAAACGAAAAATGTATAAACAACTTCAAATTAGCATTAATACCATTTCAATTAGTGGAAATTCAACATCATCTGAGATAACATTTGAAGAAAATAAGCATACATGTGATTAAAAGATAGTGAAAGAAAAGTAATTTCCAATACTCTATCACTAATCATAGGTTAACACAATCAATTTCTAGTCATCAATTTAGAATAAAAGAATTGTTACAACATCATAAAATAACTTTAAATACATGTACATAAAATCTTACTCTACAAATAAACAAATATCGAATCTGAAGAAAGAGATAATCCTCCTTATTCTAAACACATTCACACCTTAGATGATAGAAGTTTCTTTGGTTCTAACAAAAATTCTCAATTAAATAAACATGCACATAAGTAGTTCTATTACAAAATTTCAGAAAAATATTTCTCTCCAAAACCATCGACCCTTAACATGAGGTCGATCTTCCTATTTATAAAGAATCACTAAGCTCAAAATCACTAATAAAATTCATGTTAAGTGAAACAAAATGACACATGGAAAATTTATCTCTTTGTTCTCCTGAGATCATCTGATCCTTTCACTGTAGTGGATTATTTCTATCATATTCATACCAGTGGAAGAAGAGGTATTTGCATGTGTTTTCATATGGGAACCTATGATGATCCATCAAGGTGTAGAGGACTTCCTTTATCTCTACTGCTCGTTCCTTGTACTTGATCAATTTTACACTTAAGCATTGTAATACTACTGAAGCTTTGATCGGTGCTTCCATGAAATTCTTTGCTAGACCCTAGATCATAATTGATATCCATTTCCCATGCCAGGTCTTGCTCTGCATGTTGTTTAACAATATATTGTAAGTCGTAGAAATATTCCAGTTGACAAAACTCTGGAAGATTAATTCTCTTCATTTTCAGGTTGATTTTCTCCCAACATTTCTCACATTCTGCCCAACTTTCTTGCATTTTTGGATAAGGATCTTGGACCATGGACACCTAGTGTTCAACTTCTTTATGTATTCAAGTGATTCTATTATCCATCAACACTCAGATACCATGCTCCTCTGAATCACATCCATTCTATATTTCACTGATTTAATCAATTCGTTCTAAGGGATGATGTTCCTTTTCAAACCACCGATGCATATCTTTGCATGTTGTCATCCCCATTAAAGTATCTTCTTGAAGATCGAACATCTAGGTAGTGAAGAGGTGTCTTTCTCTTCTGAATTTCCCATAAATTTCTTGGAACTCACTCTTTAAGAGAACCATTGCCTGTGTCGAGTTCTATTATTACTCATGCTGATGATGAACATGGTCCAATTCTTTTATCATGGAAGTTGCCTCCTCTTCATCCTTATTTTCTCTATCAAGTGTGGCATCCATTATGGCCATTCCAACTCTGATGAACTCGGTCATATTAGCATGCTCTGTATCAAATAGGGTTTCTTCCATGGTTATGAGTAGAGTGCTATCCAAGGTGAGTTTTATTTTCTTTACCGTCCTTATCATCACAAATTTTATCTTCCTGTCATAAGAAATGGCTTTCATGTTGGTGGTTTCATCCACAGGCTCCAAAATCTGTTGATCTCCCCAAGACAATGTATTGCCCAATCTTCTTGGTGTATATATTCTCCATGGTATCTTCTTGTGTTGGTTCTTGTTTTGCTTCATATCCGAGCATGCTCATCTCCTTGGCAGGGGATTTTCTTGGATGCTCTATGGGTTGTTCATCCTACATGGTTTCAAATATCGACTGTGCTTTCACTCCAAATGAGGGAGTAGGAGGAAGCTCAGTACCAATTGAAGGCTCAACTGATGGGGTGCCAATTTTTTGTATCTTTGTTATTCCTCCTTATTCATCCATGTCCATGTCATCTTTGGATATGGCACCATGTGAATGAGTCTCTCTTGTCGACTGTTTCTCAAGTGAGCTGAGGAATTCAACCTCAGAAGTGATTCTGGCATCTTGGATTCCATCCCGAGATTCCGATACAATTTCATCGGGATTCAATGTAGATAATTCACCTGGCCTTTCCTCCTAGGTGATTACAACCAGATATATGCATGAAATATCCAAGCCTTCATCATCATTATATATAGTTATTAGGTCCACAAGAACAATTGACACCCCTATTTCGCTTGATACTACTTCTGGCCTTTGTTGAACTATAGCTATTATCGGAGATCCCACATGGACAGTTTCTTCCTGATTGACAATTTTTGTTGGTGGAGCATCACTTGAGACATTTGGTTCTACCTCTTGTTCATTGGTGTTGATCGGGGTAATCCTCATTGGTTCAATCAAAGGGTTAAGTGGGGGATCTTGCTCTTCACTTTGTATGGCTCTTTGGGCTTCTTGTAGTAAAAACATTCCCCTCCTTCATGCCTTTGCTGATTCCATTATTATGCTTTCATCTCTTACCCTGAGAGATTCTTTAGATGTCTTCTTTATTGTCTCAACTTAATCGTCTATGGACATCACTTTGAACTTAGTCATATTTGGGTTGGCCCTTCTTTGTAGTACTTCCTCCCAGTCTTGGGCACCTTTAGTGAAGATTTTGTCTTCATAGTTATCATGAGAATACAAGCAATAAGAGGATACCTGAGCCACGTGTTGGGAAAATAAGCCCTTGGGATTGTGGTTGCGAACACGACTTGTATGAAACTGATACTCGAGTTGATTGAGCCCCTTCTATTTCACAGGCTCAATATCTATGACCATGTAAAATCCTATGTGGAAGCCACAGAGAAAGAAATATCTCTTCTTGTCTTTGGCCAGGGAGGCCTTGTATCCTTGCAATATGGTATGGTATCAAATATCCCCCAAAATGAGGCAATCCGGGACATGAACAAGGAGAAGGTGGGGTGTGTCGGTCACTCCGAACACTCTAATATAAGTGCTCATTTCTCCAACGTACTAGTGGCCAAATTTTTCTATCATCTTCTTTGCCTCCACCAAAGGCCGAGGGAACTCTTTCCTAAAAATGAAGAAGTAAACCCTGGATATGAACTCATCCTATATTAAAACATATGATCTCTTATATCTATTTTCCCATAATATGTTGAAATAGACATGTACATGAAATTCATAAACATGCCAGCTCAAATTCATACCTGCAAAATTGTTCCTTGTGAAAATTACATATAGCAAGTAGGATTCCATGTAGAAAGTATAAACCTCTCCTTCATTTGGTGTCTGATCCTGTGAAAGGTTCATAATGAGTTTCTTGGAGATAATGACTCCTCAATTGAAGATGCTCTCCAAAATTTCCATGGTGTATGCTAAGGGAATCCATGCCTCTGAAAATTTGGAGCAATCATTTTCTCCATATAATTGACAGATTAACACCATCAGATACATGTATGGCTCTCGGATATTTACTGTGTTGTAACAACCAATGCTCTTGTTTGTGAATTTATTGTCTTCTTTCCAGCATGAGGATAACAATCAATGGGTATGATGGATCTCGTAGAACTTGATCATGAAGTCTATGTTTAGCCTTTCCTTTGGGTCTCTAAGTTTGTATTACTTCTACACCTTCGTCGAAAGGAAAACACCAACACACTCACCTTGTTCATTATTTATGGTGCACTTTACCATGTCATAATGGTCAATTATCCATCCCAAGGCTTCAATGTAGGGAAAAATTGGGGTCCAACTAGCCACCCTGTGCAGATTTGACCTCTAAATGTTTGGAAACACCTCATAATCTGATATTTAGGCATCTGGATTGTTGTGAGGCATGAAATCAGGATATTCCTCCTGACTAATTTTGTTGCACAAGTCACCTCAATGTGGGAGCAGCACTTTAGATCATGTGTTCACTTATGTGTCATTGAACAATGGAGGCTAGCTAAACTGCTTCTTGGTGGACATGTGGATAATTGATTTCGTATTTGAGGCGAAATCCAAATCCCTTGTGGAACTCGGGGTAGATCTTTCCCTTACCTTTGGTTCCTTTATCTTGGGCGTCTTTGGTGAGCGCCTGGTTGTTGGCTTTCTTGGAGGCATATTCTGCAAAAAAATAGAGTGAGATACCAACCTCTAAAATTATTATGGATGCAATTTCAAATGTAGAAATGATGAAGATGATGCATACCTCTTCCTTGCACAATATTAATATGATTTAGAGTTAAAGATCATCTGTAATCTCTTAGATTCACTCTCTCACTCCTTCGACTGCTCCGAGGAATAATAGATTTGTGCACAGAATGACACGTTTGAATATGTCTTTGTAATTTAAAAGGAGAGCATAATTACCTTGTCGCATCAGTTGTTAAATTCAAGGTTGTAAATGCACCCTGCACAATCCATTAGTAAATCTGAACCATGATTGAGATTAAATGCAATGGAAATTGGCGGCACAGGAGTGGGTTACTTCGTATTTCATCGATGGATTCAAAATTCTACTGCTTGGTCGACACGAAGGATAGTAACGTGGGTTGAGAAAAAGATTAATTGGCCTCTTAAATAAATAAAAAATCGATCTTATTGTTACACATTATTTTCGTCATCCCTATGATCGTTAATGATGTAAACCTATCTGTTGCCTTCAGAGGGGTCAGTGGCCTAAGTTCCTAAAGAGAGAAGGGAGAAGAACTTCTCCCGAGAAAAGAAATTGCTTTTTCCTATGTAAAAACCTTATAAAAAGGGATGTTCGCAGGTTGCTATATAGGCAGGGTGCGAGAATGACCAATTCTCGCAGGTTGCACTATATCCAGGGTGCGAACAGTTCATAGGTTGCACTATATCTAGGGTGCGAACATTCCAGCACGTGGGAAAAATGAGCGTTTTCGCGAATCTTCTAGAAGGAGAAGCTTCTATGGTGAGGTGGCATCCGAATGGTTTGGATCTTACTCGCTTTCATGATTTAGTGGGATCATCCTAACCTCCTCACCTTATCCTCTTCAACTTATAAAAGGAGAGGAGCTCTCATGGAGAAGCAGTTCTTTGGATTGGAATTATTAGCTTGGTCAGAGTGGCTTTGAGATTTTCTTTGTCAAGATAGATTGTGAGTAGCTATCAGATCTATGGTTTCAGCATCCTTGGAGCAAGAAGTGTGTGGGGAACGAAGGATAGTAGGAAGGGACCTTACGACATCAAGGCTCTGGTTGTAAGTTTCTCTTTCAATTAATATGATACAGTGATATATTTCTTTCCCATAAAGTTAGATTTACTTTATTACATAACTCCTTGATCATATGTATAGATTAGCTATTGAATATATTATTTTCTTTCACTTTGGTTGGTTTGTGCTGTTTTGATGTTGACTGCACGAGAGCGTTGGAGCGAAGTAGGAGCAACAAAGATTAAGGAAGTGATTATGAGGTATGTCTCTTATTCTCACTTCCAATTTAATTCAATAGTTAGATCTAGGGAAAGTGATATATTCTGTCCTGTTTTGTTCTAGATCCAGGTGGATCTAGGGAGATCGGTTTGTGTCGGCACTTACGGATTAATCCAATAACACTTATCCCTACTGAAAGTATCAAATCAAACTATTGACCCTTCTCATATTTTCAACACTAGTATGATCGACGTCAAGGGAAAAAGGCAGGGTCTTGAAATGGAAACAAAACATAGAGAAGCTAGGATTGCCAATGTAGAATGTGGGAGATTTGAAAAAAACCCCATCGTATGATGTCTTATCAGTCTGCTGATAGAAAATGAGAGGATTAATGATTTACACTTTTCTTAAGCATTTTTTCATTGATACCTTTAGCCGAAAGATCCGATGCCGAGCCAAAACTTCATACAATAATGGCGTGAACATGTTGAGTTGGATATGCAAGCATGATACATGGAAGACCAAGAGATGACGTTGGGAGAGAAGGCCGCGTCGTACAGACTACTTACATGACAAAGACATGTGGTCGTTAATTTTGACCTTTTCGTGGGAAACATTACTTCGGCATCGGTGATTTCCTCTAGACATAAGTCTATTTTCTGCACTATATTCTACCAACATCGATGTCATAATGATGATCGACAAAGTTTTTTAAAGTGAAATTTTTTTGTAGTTTCATCTCTCAAATTTTGTTGATGCTGAAGATATGTCGACGATCGATGATGGCAGTTTATTCTGTTTGCAATTTACCTATTGAAACTTACCGACAACAAAGAGTATCAGTGATGTGAAAACACTATCTTATAGGCCAAAATTTATCGATCAACGATTTTTAAGGGTTTTAAACCATGTACCTTTAGGGCATATCATGCATTGTTACTTAGAAAAATAAATCCATAAAAACCAAACAAAAAGGCCGATGATAAGGTTTAATGATATAAAAGAAAGAAAAATCCATTCATCCATAATACAAACTCTGACTTAGAAAAAAAAAGAGTGGTACCCAAAAAGAAAAGATTTCGGAAAATAAATTTAGGGTGTGTTGAGTGCTCAACAAACACAAGGTTCATGTTGGCACAGGGGCATACCCAAGGTTCAATGCTTCAATAGTGCACCAACAAAACCCTAACTACCGACCCTTTCGACAACACCTGTGAAGAAGGCAAAGTCTCACCCGAGGTAGAGGCAGGGGGGGTTACAGGACTCAAGTGTCTGTAACCAATCTGGGACACAAATATGTGATTTTAATACTTCACACAACACTTTAATAACACTTAGAATATGGTACAAATTAGTTT
This sequence comes from Picea engelmannii, assembly GCA_009831015.1. NCBI lineage: Eukaryota > Viridiplantae > Streptophyta > Pinopsida > Pinales > Pinaceae > Picea > Picea engelmannii. The sequence continues at coordinate 130,924 of ML778370.1, read as the reverse complement.
ATTAGATTTTATTAACATCGTAGATCAAACCCTACTATGGATCAACGCATTAACAAAAAAGAGTAAACAATTTAACCACTTAGCCTACAACACAAAGATAGATCTAGCATTCATTCATAAAGTACAACTAAATCACTAAGCAACATCATATCTATCCATCATACATAATAACAACGACACTAGGTAGATCAATGACAAGCACAACAAACACAAGATTTACGTGGTTCGCCCTAGTGTGGGGCTACATCCACCAACTACTTCTTCTTCTCTATTATTCTTCAATATCTTACATTCATATGCTCCTATGCACTAAGCCACAGAGCCAAGCTTAACAGAGAACATGAGATATGCGCACTGAGCACCAGATCCTCCTTTCCAAAATTAGGTCAAGTCACATAGGCAACTCCTCTATCGAGAACAGAGCCTTACATACGTAGTCTATTGCACAAATTAATTTAGAACTATTTTCACTTAGCCTTCAAATCTATTCACCCTTACATCATTTCTCTACTACTACTACTCATCCTTACAATCTTACTTATTTATACTTTTACAATAAGGCCTAAACATGGGTAAAACCATGGGCCAAAATCCCATAACCCATTAAAAAAACCCTAATGAACCCCTTGCTAGGTCCACAAAGCCCACAAAAAAAAGTGAGATTCACGATCTTAGCTCCGCCTGGGTGCTCCTTCCTTGATCACTATGTCGAAGTCCAGAAAGTGGTCAAACTTGACCAAGATTTCCTCAAAACTTGGTCAACGGCCAACAAGACCCCAACACTCACCTGTGACTCATCCTGAGTCACTCAGGTGTGGGAAACGCTGCTTCAAATGCCTCGATTGTCACTCGAGTTGCCTCAACTTGTTGCTTCGCTTGACCCTCCTACTCAGTGAGTTCTTGGATCATATATTTTGTAGTAGGCCCTTCCAGGCGTTATTCCATTGACGTAACCACTTGGTTTAGTTGTGAGCCTTGTCCTTCAATTTATTCAAAAACCTTGTAGGCTTCATTATGCACATGTTGCAACTTCTGTGTGACTTCCATTACCCTGCCCTGAATGGAAGTAATCTATTGTTGTACTGCACATTGTTCTTGAGATCTCTTTATCCTTTCTACCACAGTCAGTAGCTTCATCTACGCATGTACTGATATTTCCTTCTACTGTGACTCTTGTAACTATGCTTCCAGTTTCTTTAGCTCTATATCTTTTGTGAGGCATTCATAGGTCTGAGGGATTTTTTCATTGATTTTTTTGCATTATGAGGTGAGAGATCTAATCCTTCCAACTACGTTCTTAGCGCCTTCCTCCCTTTGATCGAGTACTTCCTACAGAGTGCTCGGTACTTCTTGACTCTCCAACTCCTTTATCCTAGATTGAAGCTATTGGATGGCCTCAACGAGTTTCACCACTTAAACCTCGACTGAATTATGTTCCCCTTGTGCCAAGCCTGGCACGGAGTGAAGTGCTTTTCTCATCGCTTCTTTGACTGCAGTCTTCTCTACAAGCACCTAGTCCTTTTCTCTCTTTATATTCATTTTTTCTTCCTCGAGCATCACTCTAAAATCATATTTATCATTTTCATAAGTAGTTACACAGTACCATGCAACTCATAGTTTTTATAAGACTTCCTCTTTCTCTTGATTTAGGGATTCTGTAGCCTTTTCCTTTTCTTCTTGAAATTTCTGAAGTCAAGCCTCTGTCGCATTTTCTAATCTTCTCAATTGGGTGGGATCATTCCCCAATTCTATAGTCTCCGATGAGGAAGGTACAATAGGTACTACGCAGATCAATTGAATAGCTTGTTGTATCTCCTTGAGCTCCTTATTGACCCTTACATACATCTTCTCTTGCTTCGCTCCATATCTCTACAAGATATCTTTGGACACATCCTCCATCACTCCATACACTAGACTGATATCATCTTCTATGAGCATGACCTCTAGTTGCGGCTTACTAGCACGGGTCTTCTTTCCTACTGATGGTTTCTAAGGAGAAACCTTCCTTTTCCATGGTGTTTCAATTTCAGTAAGGGGATCTTTCAGTGATGTAGTTTCACCTTCTCCTTTATTTTCTCCTTCTTCCCCTTCTCCTTGTCTACTTGCTTGGTCTTCTCCTCCTCCTCGTCCTACAGGTGAGCCATATCTAGTTTCTTTCGAGGCACTTTCCTCCTCATCAGTCTCTATATTCTGAACTTCCTCCTTTTTCTTCTTCTTCTTCGCACTGGACTATCCTGCATGCTCGAACCGGGTGACCAAGAGGCTTCCTATAATGTCATCGTTGGAGAGTTAGGCATAAACGCCAAGTTTTTGAAACTCTTCCTGCCATTCCTTCTTGATCTTATCCATGTATTCATCGGTCATCTTGTAATAAGATTGTAACTCCTCCTTGCTCTCATATATGCACGCAGTTATATATATAAAATGTCAATCTATGTGGAACTTAGCTATCGGTCTATACAGGTGCAAGGTGCATGGTGTCATGCGTGGGAGCGACTTGATGGAAACCTTCAATTGTTTATAGTACACATGGAACATATGTTTGAATTCCATTGCTTCGACATGTTGTTGGTGTACCACAAGGTTGAGAACCTAGCACCCAACGACTCTGATGGTTCTATCTCCTGGAAGGTGGCTCCTTTCGGCATTTTCCAAGTGACAAATGCAATCAATACGAGAAGCCAGCTAAAGTGGAAATTGTATCCATGATCCTGAGCTTCATGACAGTCTTTATTGATCTCATTGATCAGGTAGATCACCCAATTCATCTGCATTCCCTCCACACATTTTCATGTGAGGTCCACCATGAACTCGGTGACCCGCGTGGGGTGATTCTTTCTTACAATCTTGACAGCTATGAGTTGGAAATGGAGGCGCACTGCGCCATACTGGATAAAGACTACCTTTTATCCTAGCTTTCCCTTCTCAACTGCACCATAAGACTCCTTGATGCACTATTCTAGGGAGTGATCTGAGGTCTTCCCTAGGTGAAAATTCTGAGGGTCGGGTCCATGCATGCTCAATCCTGTAATCAGGTGGATCAACATCAGATCCATAGTAATCTGTCGATCAAGCCATAGGCATTTGAGATGGTAGCATGACAAGAGGAGTTTAACGCAAATGTTAACCTCCTGGTGTCGACCAAAATGGTGAATCTTCATCACATTTAGTATCGTGGACTGCACAAGATCCTTAATCCAAGGCTAGGAGACTAGGTGAGGCTTCTTCCTAGTCGTCTTCTTCAAGTATTTGTGGGGCATGAGAATTGCATAGTTCTTTCTTTCTCCAAGGTTGAAGTCATTGTTCTTGAGTAGTGGGATCTGTCCCAACTAGCTCCCAACTACGTGTATTCCTTTCAGGATGTACGTGGTGATCAAAGTATACTCGAAGTCCTGTGGGATGCTTTTGCGGTTAATATCACCAGTCAAAGGCTAGATATAATATGGTAAGATCAACGGGATCTGCTTCACATTATACAGATCACCTCGATGCTTACTTCACTGCTCAGTTGTGGGGTTGACACAGCTCGAACGACATCTAGTCGAAGGGGAATCCTAGAGTCCCTTGGTTGACGATGCCTATATTGGTTCAGACATAGCTTTATCAACCATAAAATTCTTAAGAACCTCCTCGACGGACTTTTCTAACTCAGTGCATTCAACTGACATTCTTATCGTTAAACAAACAGGTCGAGGTAGGTGAATGGATAGGTGGGGTAAATAACGGATGGCAAAGTCTGATAGCACAACTCGACACACACAATCACTTCTCTTCTTGTCTTAGATAATCACGGGTGGCAAAAAGTGGTCCCGGTGCAGCATTCGATGAGTTAAATAAGCGATCATTGTAAATGATTCCTCCAATGGTTAGGAATGCTTCCATCAATGTGAATTTGTCCGTTATGGTGCGGTCTCAATGTCCCAAATGCAGTCCATCCACCCATAAATGCATTACCTAGCCATTCTGGAGTGTCGTTCTAATGGTTGAGGCACCTCCAATGGTCATATAGATTTTCCAGGGTGAAGTCCCATTCTGCGTGGTCCTGCTATTCCGGCAAGGTTCAAATCCTGCAAACTTGCCTCCTACGAAGTCTTCCTTTTTCTCTCTGTAACTTCCTGTAGCTTTCCCAACCTAGATTTATTATTACTTAGCTTCCTTGCCTTATTTCTTGTGATATGAGTCTCTCTAATTGTTTTTGTTTTCCTCTTCCCATTCTTATTCTTATCTTCTCCTAGCGTAGTGACTTCGAATTGTTGATGTGCTTCTAAGGGGTTAAAAATTAATACATCTTTTCTTATTGAGTCCTGGTTGGGCATTCTTCCTTCTTGCATAGATAGACCCTCCAAACCTTCTTGCATTCTTTCAACTTCAAAATTTAATTATCTTGCCTTCTATTGCTTCGACTTGACTTCTCGTTCTTCTGTCAGTCGATCTATTTTTTCTAGCTAAGAAATTCCTTAGTTCTTTCTTTTTCTTTTCTATATCTTCTTTCTCTACTTTCCTTCTGATCTGATCCTCCTCGATCCAAGTATTTCCTAACAAAAGTGGGAACGTGACACTATTCTCAACAAACTTAATAACTTCAAATTCCTCTTCAGTTGATGTTCCATGAATGATAACAGGTACATTAGTAACTCTTCCACATAGGGTTATCATATTTCCTATAAACAAGTCTATCCTTCCCAATGAAAGTGTCACAGTAGAATTTCCAAAAATTTCCCAAGTGCCTTTTGTCATAATATTCACCTCTATGTCGAAGTCTATCCATGTAGAAGTCTCTTATTCTTGCATTTATGCGTTGTTTCACCTTCAATATATCTGGTAGATTGACACCTTTGTGATAATTCATCGTTTCTTTCAACTGTGATAACATAGTATGAGATTTCTCTGTCTCATTCTCCTGATTATTCTCTAACATATTCATAGTATTTTGACTTCTTTCATAGTTGTCTTGTCTCATGTTCATCCTTTAAAATTTAGCAATCATCCTTGGACAATCCTCAACCTCATGACCAACAATTTTACAATAAAGAAAACTAGGACATGTACCAAGACAGTGCTTAGAAATATGTCTCAGTCTTCTATAGTTATAAAATAGTGTGAATCCTCTCTTTCTCTTGTCAGTTCCCCAACTTCTTTTGTACTGTGCACTAGGATCACAGTGCTGAACCTACAATATGAAAAAAATATTTCTAGGTTCCTGCATCCACTTATTAGTCCAAAAATTCTTTCTATGCATAGGAATAACATATCTTTCTTCATTTCTATCAAATTTATTAATATCAACTCTTTCTTCCAATTGTGCCCTAGCTTTTAGAATAGGACAAAATCTATTAAACATACCTAAATTCTTGCCTTCAAAACAAAAACTTTCTCTTATCTTACTCTTATCAAAGCACAAAGATTTACCTCTTTCAAGATCTTACCTCTTTTCTTCAGATCAAGTTTCTTTTTTATCACATATCTTCGCAAGTCAAGTACAATATTGCACACTACAACAACAAATCTATGCACAAATCTTCTCTTTTCTTTACTTCAGTTCCCAACAATCACAGTTTCAGATCCCAAAAATGAAACCATTTGTTGGCACAGGGGTCGACCCAGGGTTCAATGCTTTAATAACGCACCAACAAAACCCTAGCTACTGACCCTTTTGGCAACACCTGTGAAGCAGACGAAGTCTCACACAAGGTATAGGCAGGGGGGATTACATGAATCAGGTGCCTGTAACCAAGCTGGGACACATATATGTGATTATAACACTTCACACAACACTTTAATAACATTTAGAAGATGATACACATTATTTTATTATCTTTTATTAACATCGCATATCAAACCCATCGCATATTTAGATCTATCATTCATTCATAAAGTACAAGTAACGCACTAAGCAACATTAGATCTATCCATAATACATAATAACAACAACACTAGGCAGATCAATGACAAGCACAACAGACACAAGATTTAAGTGGTTCACCTCGGTGTGGGGCTATGTCCAGCAACTGCTTCTTATTATCTATTATTCTTCAATCTCTTACATTCATCTTCTCCTATCCACTAAGCCACAGATCCAAGCTTCACAGAGGACATGATATCTGTGCACTGAGCACCAGATCCTCCTTCCCAAAATTAGGTCAAGGAACAGAGCCAACTCCTCTATCGAGTACAGAGCCTTACATATGCATTCTATTGCACAAAGCAACTCAGAACTATTTGCACTTAGCCTTCCAAGCTATTCACCCTTACATCACTTCTCTACTACTACTACTCATCCTTACAATCTTACTTATTTATACTTTTACAATAAGGCCTAAACATGGGTAAACCCATGGGACGACATCACATAACCCATTAAGAAAACCCTAATTATCCCCTTGTTGGGTCCACAAATCCCACAAAAACAAGTGAGATTCACGATATCATCTCTGCCTGGGTGCTCCTTCCTCGATTACTGTGTCAAAGTCCAGAAAGTGGTCAAACCTCACCAAGATTTCCTCAAAACTTGGTTGAGGGTCAATAGTTCATTTTAACTATGACCCACAAACCAACAAGACACCGACCCTTTAGGCATCACCTATTTTCACAGATGAAGTCTCACCCGAGGTATCTATTGGGACTGTAAGAACTAGGCTTCTGTAGTAGTAAGGGAAATGGAGGAGGATACTCGAGTCATTGTTCCTTCTTCTAGCTTATGTATGTTCTCAATTATTATAGAGATTCTTACAATCATTCATGAATATTTCACCATAATTAATCCATAAACTAAGTCTAGTCTATGAAGCATAGAAACATCATTCATAAGCGCATATAGACAAGATAACACAATACACCATATTATCTCTAAACTCTCTATTTATTCATCTTTCATCTTACCAACTGACTATTACATTCATGACCCTTGCATAATATTCAACCTCACCGCTTAGTCTCTAGCTCTTCAGACCCTCAAATATCCTAACCCGTTGCATATTTATACCCAAAATATAGGGATTAAATCCATATTCTATCTATCCCAAAAATAACCCGTTACAATGCTTGGCATGACCAACTTCAGTTAATTGGTCGTTTTCTTTCTTCTTCTTTCCTCTCTTTATGCAACTTTTCTGATGTTCTTCTATTTTTGGAATGCCTTGCTATCATCCTTCATTCTTTATTCTCTCGCTCACTTGCTTTATTATTATGTTTGTGTGATGTCTTCCTCTTGTGCGCTTACTTTTTTCTACGCACTATCTTCCTTCTGCGTGCTTCTTTATACTTAGTTTTTTCTCCTAAATTGCATCCAAAACTATCTATCCAACAAAATTGAATGCTTATGGTATGTTTTACTTGTTCATATTGAAGTTATTTTACTTGTGTAAACCTTAGGATAGGAACATAAGGTGTTTCTTCCTCTCTCTAGCATATTTCATCCAATGATTTGTGGAGAGAATCTTGTCAAGAGTAGGCTTCTAAAGCCCTAATGTGCTAGAACTTTAGGATTCTTGTTCTAGAAACTTGTTTCCATATATTTCAAGAGTCTAAGGAAGAATAAGAATTCGCCAGAGCCCAAAAACCTTGTTCTCTAGAAAAATTCACCTTTTGGGACTTGAAACTTCAGGCCCTAAGGTGCTAGCACCTCAAATTTCATCTCATCATCCTTAGATATTATTATCATCATTTTTTCTCCAAGTTATATTGTTGTTGTAAATGACTCCATAGCCCAAAAAGGCACTAGTTTACTTGATCTCTTGTGAAGGAATTGATCAAGCTCTCAAACTCTATTGTCTAAAGCTTATACTAACTTTCTCTAACCTTATCTTAGCTTAATCTACTAATTTAGTTGTTGTTGTTGAAAATATTTTCTACAACTATCCTAATTGTTGTAATTTTCTGCATAATTCACTCTAATTACTAGATAACATACTCATAAATTTCTTGGGATAAGTGCTAAATAATCTACTTGATAAATGATAAGTTTTCACTATATTCTCTTGTAATTCTGAGTTAAGTTTCTAATGGTTGTTGCAAAATACTATTAGCTATTATAAAATGTGATAAGTGTTTTCGGTTATAAGGGTTAATGGTTAATAGTTAGTGATTGCAATTTTTATGGTACAAAGGTTATGTATTACAAGGGTAAGGGTTAGGGATTATTTATTATAGGATTTAATAGTTAATGTTCATTTTGGTGAAAGGAAAAGGTTTTCATATGTTGAGGTTTTTAAGGGTTGGTGATTTAGGCATTAAGGATGATATGAATTAGGGTTAAATGAGTAAGGGTTATTAAGAACTAGGGTATCATGTCATTGGTTAGTAATTATGGGGGTTAGGGGTTAATAATTGTAAGGGTTATCTCAAGCTATAGTAGTTATGGGATATAACATTTACTAGTCAGGGTTTTAGGCCTGATGGTTTGTGTTGTGGGGGTTATGCGTTATAAGTGTTAGGGGTCATAGGTATTAGGGGTGATTGGGGTTATATGCTATAAATAATATGTGATAGTGAATGGGAGATAAGGTTTATAATAGTTATCATTGATAGAGATTATAAGGGTTATGGGTTACAGGCTTTACCAATTAGAAATTATATGGGTTAGGGTTTAAATGATAGAAACTATACACGTAAGTGATTAGTGGTTGGGGATTATGGATTAAGGGTTATAGTGGCTTTGGTTTATGGTATTAATTGCTTAGTGGTCCTAGTAGTTATGGGATGGCTTAATAGATTTTAGGATATGGGTATATACAAGTTAAGGGGTTTAGTGTTGAGGGTTAGCAAAGATAGTTTATTATTTATAAAATCTAGAGGGAGTAGGAGTGAAGTGTTATAATATGGTTATAAGGGTCATGATTTATAAAAGTAAGAAATTAATTTTTAAGGATTATATCTGTCAAAGCTTATGACATTTAATCATTAGGTCTCATTTGTTAAGGCTTATAGAATTTGGGGGATATAAGGGTTAGTGGTTATAATGGTTAGGGATTAGAGTTATCATAGTTATTCATCATATGTGTTAAAGGTCATATGTGTTAGTGGTTTATTTGTTAAGTTATATAATAATTGGGGGTTGAGCATTTATGGTTATAAAGATCACAAGTTTCAAGTTATATTAGTTAAGGTTTAGGGTGATAAGTGTTAGTGGTTACATTAGTTAGGAGTTTAATGAGATAAGGTTAATAATAATTAGGTTTTAAATGAGTTATATATTATTTTATATAATATTTTATGGTTATATGGGATATTAGTTAGGGTTTATAGTGATTATGGGCTAGGGGATATAAGATTTAGGAATTATGGGAGTATGGGATAGGGGTAATGGAGGTTAGAGGTTTGGGGTTTTATAGGTTATGGTTTATGGTTGTTACAATTTAAAGGTATTCACATTTGTGTGTTAGGGATGAAAAGGGTTAGGGTTTATATGTTATAGAGTTTAGGGGTTATAAAAAACAAGAATTGGGGTTAAGCGTTAGGTGTTATGGTTTATAGGTTAGGGGTTAAGGGTCAGAGGTATGAGGTTTTAATGGGGATATGGTTTATAGGGATTACTAGTAATTGGTTACAACTATTATGGTTTAAAAATTAGTGCCTATACTAGTTAAGGGTAATATTACCTAGATATTATAGATGATATAATTTGGGGATTAGATTCTAGGGTTTATGGGTGATAATGATTAGGGTTGATATGGGTTCAAATTTTTAGGCGTGAATGGTTTGGGATTATAGGGGTTTAGGTACATTTTTTTTATGGAGAATCAATGCTATTGGTTTAGAGAACAATGCAATGCTTCCACACATTTTTTGTAATGGTATCTTGGTTCTCTCTATGATAAGGGGTGTTTCCCAAGCCTAATCATAGCTGGACCAGATTAGATTATTCCCTGGATGGATTCTCACTACACCATTAGACGGTCTAATCCTTGAGCTACTATACAGGGATGCTCGCTTAGATAAGGAAGTATCCCAATGATACTAGAAAACACCTTTTCCAGGACGAGTTGTTAGCCAAATGTGGCTGCTATATATGCTTTTTCACCCACCTTACCTATGATAATACACTTAGTATCCAGGATTAACTGGGTTAGGTTACAACTCATGATTTATACTTTACTAACATCCCATTTACATTTGGAAAAAGTCTCTCTTTGTTTCCCAAGTTGGGACTTGAATTTTTTGGGTTGACAGGGGTAGAGACTACTTATATATATGGGTTGACATCTAGAATGGATTTATCCCATTTATTTTCGAAAAAGGGACTCTTTTATATAGGGATATGTTGTTAGGTTAACTTGACTCAGTGAAAGAGTCAAAGTTGTTAGGTCAACAATAGTGGTTTCAGGCATCTGTGATCCATGGTATTGAGCACGTGTTCAGTCAATTTTAATGTGTCGGGACATGAACAATGAAGGCTCACTTGGTCAGGGCCAAGAGATTGGCTAGCTTAGTCGGGATTGGAAAGGAACTAATAGATCTATTAGTTGGTTTTTTCGGGTTTGGGTTTTCTAACACAAATCTTGTTGTTGCTATGTTATTGGTTTTTATTTTTACTTCTCTTGAATTTTTGTTTCCTTTCATGTGGTATCATAGCAAGGTGAACCCAAACTCTCTCATAAGAGTGGTTTGATTATAAAGAAATATGGAGTGCCCCTAACACAATGGTCAAAGTACAGAGCTAGGGTTTCAACAAAAGAAATCCCATGAGGAGCAGTGCATGGAAAACCCACCTGGAAGACTATTCTATGAATGGATGCACGAATGGAGAAGGTTAAAGGTAGTGGAAGATATAATGATGACTGTGATGGTGGTGGAAAAGGAAAATCCCTAGATCATTAGATTTCATGATGGCACCAGTCTTGGAGATGATAGTGCTGGTATTTTCCTGGGAGGCATGGAAGTGTGTTCGGATGATGATCTAGAATGACCTGATGTGTAGTTTGGGTTTGGATTTTATTTTCACAAATGCATGGGTGGTATGAAGATGAGAAATGTAAAGGCGAGAGTAATTTTTTTTTATTATAATGGAGTTGAAAATTTAATGTAAATCAACATACGATTGTAAGACCTGATACAACATGCGTACCCTTGGTAGATTACCAATAGAGTCTAGATGTAGACCTAAGCAATAGGGGGTACATACCATATTCTCAGATACCTTGGTTATACAATTTGAGCTGGGTAGGCCCTAGAGGTGAGTGGTTCAATATCACTTGGCCAGTTTAGCTAGATTTGGTCATAGGAAACCCCAAGTCATATTTAAAAGAGGGAATGTTAGGTTAAACTTGACTCAGTGAAATAGTCAAAGTTGTTAGGTCAACAATAGTGGTTTCAGGTACATGGTATTGGTGAACCATGGTATTGAGCCCATGGATTACATGTAATGAATCCTTTAAATAGGATTAGGACACTCCACTGTAAAGTGTGAGGACATGAGCGGTGAAGGCTCACTTGGCTGGGGCTAGAATATTGGCTAGCTTCATCGGGTTTGGTAAAGGAACTAATAGATCTATTAGCTTGTTTCTCCCAGTTTGGGATTTATAGGATAAAATCTTGTTGTTTCTATGTTCTTGGTTATTGTTTTTATTTCTCTCGCATTTTTATTTCCTTTCATATGGTTAGGAATTTGAAGGGATAATGGTTTTAATGACTAGGAGTTATAATTGTTAGGGTTAAGGGCTATACGTGTTAGACGTGGTAGGGATGTATAGGTATAGGTTTAGGGATTTGAATGGTTAATGGTTTTAATGATTAGAGGTAATATTTGTTAGGGATAAGGGTTATAAGTGTTATAGGTGGTATGGATTAAGGGTTATGGTAGATAGTGCTAGTGGTCATTTGGGTTAATAATTATGGGGGATAGGGTTTATTTTAGTCATAGGTTCTAGGGGTTAGTCATTGTAATGATTAGTGGTTGTTGTGATTATGGATTAAACATTGGTATGCATTATAATGATACTTGTAATTAATAAGTGGTTACATGGGTTATATGGTTATGCGGTTAGGGTTTAGGGTTTCTAGGTGATATCAGTTAAAGGGTTATAAACATTGAGAGTTATTATTTACATTTAGAGTGGTTATTTTATAATATTTATAGATGTTAAAGGTTATTATAATTTATTATTATATGTAATATGAATTAGGGGTGATATGGTTAAGGATTTAGGTATTAATTAGGTTAAATATTAAAAGGTTTCATGGTTTGGGGTTAGTTGTCAAAGTTTTAGGGTGATAGGATTTATGGGTGATACATGTTAAGGGTTATGGTTTAGGTTAGGTTTTAGGGATTATATAAGTTAGGGGTTATAATGTTTAGGAATTATAGTAATTAGTGATTCTAGAGGTTAGTTGTTAGTGTTGATTATGGTTACATGTTCTTAAGAGTTAGGGTTTAGAGTGGTTAACATTGTAATATTAAGGATTATAGGGATTATTAGTTATGAGTTATAGAGGTTCGGGGTTAGAGGTGATAAGGGTAATGGGTTAAGTGTGGTAGGGTTTAATGCT
>ML778370.1:34852-46659 GCA_009831015.1 Picea engelmannii | reverse complement strand
TGTTGACCTTAGAAAGAAGGTGGAAAAGTCAAACAAATTCTTGAATAGCTCATGAATCTTGGATGAGATCTTGGAAAGTCAAAGATCATCATGTGATAAATCAGGTCTTGGATACAAAGGAGAAGATACACATGTTGAAGAAATAACCTCAAAGAAGCATGAGATAAATCCATCAAATAATGAAGACAATGTTGCAAAGAAACCATCTACACAAGGAAAAGCAAATTTCAAAAGAACAAAGCAAGAATATATTCTTGGGACACCAAAGCAAAGGTATGAAAGTAATTTTCATGGGCATTGTTATTCATGTAATGTATATGGTCACAAATATTTTGAATGTAGATCTTATGAAATGAGATATAATGGAAGATTTTGTAACACCATGAGGTGTTGGAGATGTGATCAAGTAGGAAAAATTGTTGTTCACTGTAACACTATGAGATGCTACAGCTATAGTCGATTTGGCCACAAATCCCATGAGTGCTAGAACACAAGAAGAAAGTCCATGATGAGAACTTCAAATAGCATGGCTAGAAGAAGGAATGAAGTAAGGAAGGGAGACATATTTGAAAAGATGAATGCTCAGAGCCCAAGTTCTGACGAGCGGGGACATCTACAGAAGTGGGTGAAGAAGACATAGCGACCAGAACAAAATGAAAGACTGAAGGGAATCTCAAGTAAGTCATCTACTGAAGCATACTCAGGTGACAATTGTATCAGTTGTGTACATACGCAGGCTGACCTTGTATAGGTCACGTACATACATGAGTTGTTGTGAAACATACATCGTATATGTGGTAAAGGCTTGAGAAAAAGCCTATGCACATGGATTGCAGCTTGATGTGATGGTATAACACTCTGTTGCAGGGTTTGGCATTGTTTGTTGCAAGTTCTGACACTATTTGCTGCAGGTTTAAGTGTTCATCTATTTTATTATGTAAAATAAAATATTGAGTGCATGACACTAACCCATGAGTATGGATTGATGTCGATCTATTAATTTACATGTTTGGTACACTCATAGATGGCATGTGCTTGATGATACTACACCATTCGTACTACTTGATTATCGCAACAATTGGAATTTGTTTGATACTTGATTGTGGCACTTGGTTCATGATGGAGACATATCATGAGTGATATGATACATTGTTTTGAATGTTGGTAGATGCACATGGTTGGCATATTGGTAGATGCACATGTTGGCATGTTGATAAAGGCATATGATTGATACATTCCATGGATGATATCTTTTGGTACATTGCATGATATTGATGTACATGGTTGATGTACATAGGTGTTGTGCATGATGAGCACACATTTTGTACAAGATGTACTTGGTTGATATTTATCTCATGATTCTTTATTTCATTCTTGACATATCTTTTTCTTCATGATGCTTTGTATGGCATGAGTTTGATGCATGAACAGGTCCAAGGATCATTATATGGTAGCACAATGTTCATCTTGCAGAAAAGATATGGGAGACATACCATATTGGGATTCATTCTTCTTCCCATGATTCTAGGAGGAGATATTTATTAGATGCATACCTAGAAAAGAGCCCTATACTTGAAGAAAGAGCACATGAGCATAATTTCAGGGGTAGCAATGGTCACAGGGGGAGTATGTTCGATGTATCTTCAGCATTACATCAGAGTGATATCCCTTGTTCAAAAGGGGAGAGATTATTCAGAGGAATATAAAAGGCATTCATATAGGGGGAGCAGACCCAAGGAGAGTTCAAGCAAGGGGAGCAGCCCCAAGATGAGAATGGCCCTTTGCCATTGATGTCAAATGGGGAGAGTTAATCACATTGATGTGATTGATGCTTATTGATGGGGAGAGATAGTCACATTGACTATTGATGTAGAGCATGCATTATCTACATGTTGACATCAATAATTGGTAAATGGTGTTCACATCAATGTTGGTATTGCCATCAATGCCAAAGGGGGAGATTGTTGGATCACGTTTTCATTGATGCCAATGGTTTGATTGATTGATGTCATTGATTGATGTCAAGTGATTGATTGATGTCAAAGGATTGATTGATTGATGATTGATGTAATATAATATGTATTTTTCTTGATGAGATTGCATAGATGAAGATGGATTAATGAGTTGTCATTGATATGATGAAGATGGATCAATGAGTTGTCATTGATACATGATGAAGATGGATCGTTGTGGTTTCAATGGTATAGGATGAATTGTTGGAAAAATGTATATATGACTCATTATTGTCTTATCATTATTGATAAGTTGCACAAATGGATGAACTCCAAAGTGGTCCCCTTATGGTGAAATCCCTCACGGGAAGATGCTTTGCGGATTGAGTTATCCTAGAAGAATGGTTGGAGGACCATTTCTCTCATTATTTTCTTATCATGATTGATAAGGTGCACAAATGGATGAAATCCAAAGTGGTCCCTTTATGGTGAAAGCCCTCACCAGAAGATGCTTTACAGATTGAGTTATCCTAGAAGAATGGTTGGATGACCCATGCTTGTATGTGGAATAATGAGATGAATATCAAGGAAATTATTGGTGAAAGTATCCTACATGGATAATACTTGTCATGCCATTTCCGGTGGTATGTGGAATGTCACATAACTCCTCATGGTTTGAGAGTTATGGACTTACGAAGATGAAGGACCCCCACATGAAGGCTTGAAGCCCCCAAGGTCAAAGAAGTCAAAGTGACCTAAAAGAAGAAATCATTATTTAAATGATAAAGTAAAGTGCAAACTCAAGTTGGATTATTTAAATAATAAAAAGAAGTGACAAAATCAAGAAATGATAAGGTAATCTGACAAAATCAAGAAGGAATATTTAAATGATAAAGTATTGGAGAACTTTCTATTTATGGAAAGTGGTTAACCCTAAAAATAAGTAAAATAGGTTAAGTGACCTAAAAGAAGAAATCGTTATTTAAATGATAAAGTAAGGTGACAAATTCAATGTGGATTATTTAAATAATAAAAAGAAGTGAAAAATCAAGAAATGATAAAGTAAGATGAGAAAATCAAGAAGGAATATTTAAATGATAAAATATTGGAGAAATTTCTATTAATGGAAAGTGGTTAACCCTAAAATAAGGAAAATAGGTTAAGTGACCTAGAAATGGGTTAAGTGACCTAAAAATGGGCTAAGTGACCTAGTGGATGAAAGTATAAATAAGATAACAATGGTCTCTTGTATATCATCCTTTTTGTGGATCAATGGAGAGCTTCTTGTGAGAATATCTTTTGGAGTGTTGATGGAGAGCTTCTTGTGAGAGCTTCTTGTGAGAATATCTTTTGGAGTATTGATGGAGAGCCTCTTGTGAGAGCTTCTTGAGAATTTTTGGTGTGGAACACTTGAGAATATTGAATATATACTGGTGACTAAGGTAACCAAGGATATCTAAGCTGAATTTCAGAAGGAAGGTGAAGAAAAGAGGGTCGGAATTGAAGGGAGGATAAATTATTTTCATGATGCTTTCTAAGGTATGTTATTTAAAGGTCATCTCACCATTTTCGCTATAATTTTTTTTATATAATGATTCAGACCATGAAATTTCTATGCCATTGAGAAAACATACCCAATTATATGTGGTAAAAAATTAAGCTTGTGGTTCGTTGAATTTTGGGAGTTACACTCCGTGGAAAATAGGGTTTGTGGCTAGTCCTGAAACTAGTCAAAAACAGGTGTTTCGGGTAAAAACGTCTTAACTTCTTCATAAAAGATAAAAATTCAGTGAGACAAAATGTGTTGGTTAGGTTACAGTATGTATTATGTTTTTGAATAGTTTCATATCAATTCAACTAATATTTTGTTCGGGGCACTCTCTACAAGGTCGCTCTCTAGAATAAGCCAGAATTCAACAAGGTATGCCATTTTTGATATAAATCCTTTTCTGAGAGGTTCCAAGTAGTTCAACCTGGAGGAATTGCATAAAACACACTGAATAACATTGTATATCAGTTTCATATCTTTATTCATTACAGGTACAAAGTTATAATTATTTCAAGTTGGGGTTGTTGACTAATCCAAAACTAGTCATGGTTGAGACAAGGAATTGATGAGTTAGTACATACATGAGGTGTATAGTTAATGATGTTGGTACATATTGATGAGTCATTTTTTATGAGTATTTGACACATTATTTTTATATACTTGACACATGGTTGGATGCACTTGTTTATGGTACAGGTTGATTATAGGTTGTTTGGCACAGGTTGGTGCATGGTTGATGCACTTGTTTATGTTGACATATTGATATAGGTTGAGGATTTTTGCCTCATCTCAGTTGGTGCTAAGAATGTAAGTTGAGCCTTGCATATAGAGCTGGTGCTCTTGTAGATTTGTACTCTATTCGGTAGTGGTTGAAAAACCCTCGGATTGAAGTCCATAATAAAAGGAAAATTTGTACATACATCTTGTGTTCTTTGTGTTCCTTGTGGAGATGATTTGTTGATGATATGTTGTTGATATGTATTCACATCTAATTGATTATAAATGACATCAATGATTAATAAGAAAATGTTGAATGTTAACTAAGGAGTTTTTGTGTAAGAGGGAAGTTTTGAGAAAAACATCCCCACACTCATTCACCCCCCCCCTCTCCCCCCCCCGCTCTAAGTGTGGTAGGTGTGTCCAACAATTGGTATTAGAGCGGGCCTTCACTACAACCCTTAAAAATCTTGAAGGATATCCATAGACACACAAATGGATGATGAAGTTACAATCCTTGATGAGGAAAACTATTCTACTTGGACAATAGAGATGAGATTACATTTAAAGACAATGGGAGTAGCAATTTGGAAGGCAACCATTGGTGGATCAGTTTCATTGAAGAACAAGTCAAAGTTTGCAACTCAAAGGGAAGGAAAGAAGAATGATGCATTGGTTCTCAAGACCATTCTTAGTGGACTCTCATGCCCTATCAAAGATAGCATGGGACAATGCACCTCTGCCAAGAATCTATGGCTAAAGCTAGAGGAAACATATCAAAGAAAGAAGGAGAAAGAAAAAATTGAAGATCACTCCATCAAGATCACTAAAGGTCAAGAATCTCTAAAAACTCTTGAATGCGTTATTTCTAAATGTGATTTTGAAAACATTTCAAGTGAAGATAAAGAATCAAGTGATGATGGCACAAAGGAAGATCTTGAAGACATTTCAAATGAAGGAAAATAATTATGTGTTGATGTTGGCAGAAAGGAAGATCGTGAAGATATTTCAAATGAAGGTGAAGACCCTCAAAAATCCTTGATTGCAATTATGATGATGATTTTTTCTCTACAAATGAAGAAGAAGATATAGAAACAGTTTGTGTAAAGTTTGATGATAATTATTCCATGAAAATAATAGAAGGAAATCTATTAAAACTTCAAAAGGAAGTTGAATAGGGTTTATATAGATATAGAAGTGATCATTATTATATAGACTATAACTATCTTTCATATAACACTAAGAATTTTCTTAGGAGAAGTCTAAGGCACATCTTGAAGTTAAAAGAAATGATCAAGGATAAAGAAGAGAGAAATAAGACTCTATTAGAAGAAAAGGAAGAAGAGATCACAAGACTAAAAATTGGAAAAGAAGATATGAATGCAGATGATGAGATTAGCAAACGTTTTGAAACCATTGTTCATTTCAAGACCCAAATTGAAGAATCCAAAAGAATAAAGGAACTATTGAAGATTCAAATAAATGAAAAGGAAGAGTCATGTTGTAAGTTAGAAGATGAAATTGTTGACCTTAGAAAGAAGGTGGAAAAGTCAAACAAATTCTTGAATAGCTCACGAATCTTGGATGAGATCTTGGAAAGTCAAATATCATCATGTGATAAATCAGGTCTTGGATACAAAGGAGAAGATACTCATGTTGAAGCAAGAACCTCAAATAAGCATGAGGTAAATCCATCAAAGAAGGAAGACAATGTTGCAAAGAAACCATCTACACAAGGCAAAGAAAATTTCAGAAGAACAAAGAAATAATCTATTCTTGGGACACCAAAGCAAAGGTATGAAAGTATTTTTCACAGGCATTGTTATTCATGTAATGGATATGGTCACAAATATTTTGAATGTAGATCTTATGAAATGAGATATAATGGAAGATTTTATAACACCATGAGGTGTTGGAGATGTGATCAAGTAGGACACATTGATGTTCACTGTAATACTATGAGATGCTATAGTTGTAGTGGATTTGGCCACAAATCCCATGAGTGCTGGAACACAAGAAGAAAGTCCATGATGAGAACTTCAAATATCATGGCTAGAAGAAGGAACGAAGTAAGGAAGGGAGACATCTTTGAAAAGATGGATGCTCAGAGAACAAGTTCTGAGGAGCAGGGACATCTATAGAAGTGGGTGAAGAAGACAGAGAAACCAAAACATAATGAAAGACTGAAGGGAATATCAAATAAGTCATTTACTGAAGCATATGCGGGTGATAGTGGTATCAGTCGTGTACATACGGAGGCTGACCTTGTATAGGTGGCACACATACATGAGTTGTTGTGCAACAAACTGCGTATATGTGGTAAAGCCTTGAGAAAAAGGCTATGCACATGGATTACAGCTTGATCTGATGGTATAATACTCTATTGCAGGGTCTGGAATTATTTGTTGTAGGTTCTGACACTATTTGTTATAGGTTTAAGTGTTCATCTATTGTATGATGTAAAATAAAATCTCGAGTGCATGACACTAACCCATGAGTATGGATTGATGCTGATATGTTAATGTACATGTTTGGTACACTCATAGATGACATATGATTAATGATACTACACCATTGGTACTACTTGATTAGCACAACAATTGGCATTTGTTTGATACCTGATTGTGGCACTTGGTTCATGATGGAGACATATCATGAGTGATATGATACATTGTTTGACATGTTGGTAGATGCACATGGTTGGCATATTGGTAGATGCACATGTTGGCATGTTGATAAAGGCATATGATCGATACATTCTATGGATGATATCTTTTGGCACATTGCATGATGTTGATGTACATGGTTGATGTACATAGGTGTTTTGCATGATGAGCACACATTTTGTACAAGATGTACTTGGTTGATATTTTTCTCATGATTCTTTATTTCATTGTTGACATATCTTTTGCTTCATGATGCTTGGTATGGCATGAGTTTGATGCATGAACAAGTCCAAGGATCGTTATATGGTAGAAAAATGTTCATATTGCAAAAAATATAGGGGAGACATACCCATATGGGGATTCATTCTTCTTCCCATGATTATAGGAGGAGATATTTATCAAATGCATACCTAGAAAAGAGCCCTATACTTGAAGAAAGAGCACATGTGCATAATTTCATGGGTAGAAATGGTCACAGGGGGAGTATGTTCGATGTATCTTTGGCATTAAATCAAAGTGATATCCCTTGTTCAAAAGGGGAGAGATTATTTAGAGGAAGATCAAAGGCATTCAGACAGGGGGAGCAACCCAAAGAAGAGTTCAAGCAAGGGCAGCAGCCCCAAGATAAGAATGACCCTTTGCCATTAATGTCAAAGGGGGAGAGTTAATCACATTGATGTGATCGATGTTTATTGATGGGGAGAGATAGTCACATTAACTATTGATGTAGAGCATGCCTTATCTAAATGTTGACATCAATGTTGGTATTGCCATTAATGCCAAAGGGGGAGATTGTTGGATCGTGTTGTCATTGATGCCAAAGGTTTTATTGATTGATGTCAAGTGATTGATTGATTTCAAGTGATTTATTGATGTCAAACGATTGATTGATTGATGATTGATGTAATATAATATGTATTTTTCTTGATGAGATTACATAGATGAAGATGGATCAATGAGTTGTCATTGATACATGATGAAGATGGATCATTGTGGTTTCATTGGTATATGATGCATTGTTGGAAAAATGTATAGATGACTTATTATTGTCTTATCATGATTGATAAGGTGCAAAAATGGATGAACTCCAAAGTGGTCCCCTTATGGTGTAAGCCCTCAGAGGAAGACACTTTGTTGATTGAGTTATCCTAGAAGAATGGTTGGAGGACCCTTGCTCTCATTATTTTCTTATCATGATTGATAAGGTGCACAAATGGGTGAACTCCAAAGTGGTCCCCTTATTGTGAAAGCCCTCACGGGAAGACACTTTATGGATTTATTTATCCTAGAAGAATGGTTGGAGGACCCATGCTTGTATGTGGAATAATGAGATGAAGATCAAGGAAATTATTGGTGAAAATATCCTAGATGGATAGTGCTTGTCGTGCCATTTTTAGTGGTATGTGGAATGCCACATAACTCCTCATGGTTTGAGAGTTATGGCCTTACAAAGATGCAAGACCCGCACATGAAGGCTTGAAGCCACCAAGGTCAAAGAAGTCAAAGTGAACTAAAAGAAGAAATCATTATTTAAATGATAAAGTAAAGTGACAAAGTCAAGGTGGATTATTTAAATAATAAAGAGAAGTCACAAAATGAACAAATGATAAATTAAGGTGACAAAATCAAGAAGTAATATTTAAATGATAAATTATTGGAGAACCTTCTATTTATGGAAAGTGGTTAACCTTAAAAATAAGGAAAATAGGTTAAGTGACCTAGAAATGGGTTAAGTGACCTAAAAGAAGAAATCATTATTTAAATGATAAATTAAGGTGACAAAGTCAATGTGGATTATTTAAATAATAAAGAGAAGTGAAAAAATCAAGAAATGATAAAGTAAGATGAGAAAATCAAGAAGGAATATTTAAATGATAAAATATTGGAGAAATTTCTATTTATGGAAAGTGGTTAACCCTAAAATAAGGAAAATAGGTTAAGTGACTTAGAAATGGGTTAACTGACCTAAAAATGGGTTAACTAACCTAGAGGATGAAAGTATAAATAAGATATCAATGGTCTCCTATAGATCATCCTTTTTGAGGATCAATGGAGAGCTTCTTGTGAGAATATCTTTTGGAGTATTGATGGAGAGTTTCTTGTGAGAGCTTCTAGAGCATTTTTTATGTGGAACACTTGAGCATATTGAATATCTATAGGTGAATGAGGTAACCAAGGATATCTAATCCGAATTTCATAAGGAAGGTGAAGAAAAGAGGGTTGGAATTGAAGGGAGGATAAATTCTTTTGATGATGCTTTCTAAGGTATGTTATTTACAGGTCATCTCACCATTTTCTCTATAATTTTTTTTCTATAATGATTCAGACCATGAAATTACTATTCCATTGAGAAAACATACCCAAGTATTTGTGGTAAAAAAATAATCTTGTGGGTTGTTTTATTTTTTGAGTTACACTCCGTGGAAAATAGGGTTTTTGGCTAGTCCTGAAACTAGTCAAAAACAAGTGTTTCGGGTAAGAACGCCATAAATTCTTCATACATGATACATATTCAGTGAGAAAAAATGTGTTGGTTAGGGTACATTCTGTAGTATGTTTTGTAACAATTTCATATCAATTCAACTAACATTTTGTGTGGGGCACACTCTACACGGTCGCTCTCTAGAATAAGCCAAAATTTAGCAAGGTATGCCATTTTTCCTATAACTCCTTTTCTGAGAGGTTAAAAGTAGTGCCACCTAGAGGAATTGCATAAAACACACTGAATAAAATTTTGTATCAGTTTTAGATATTTATTCAATACACGTACAAAGATATGATTATTTCAAGTTGGGGTTGTTGACTAATCCAAAACTAGTCATGGTTTAGACAAGCAGTTGATGAGTTGGCACATACATGAGGTGTATAGTTGATGATGTTGGTACATATTGATGAGTCATTTTTTATGAGTAGTTGATCCATTATTGGTATATACTTGGCACATGGTTGGATGCACTTGTTTATGGTACAAGTTGATTACAGGTTGTTTGGCACAGGTTGGTGCATGGTTGATGCACTTGCTTATGTTGACAGATTGATATATGTTGAGGATTGTTGCCTCATCTCATTTGGTGATGAGAATGTAAGCTGATTCTTTCATATAGAGCTGGTGCTCTTGTAGAGTTGTACTCTATTCAGTTGTTGCTGAAAAACCCCCGGATTGAAGTCCATAATAAAAGGAAAAATTGTACATACATCTTGTGTTTTTTGTGTTCTTTGTGGAGATGATTTGTTGATGATATGTTGCTGATATGTATTCACATCTAACTGATTATAAATGAAATCAATGAGTAATGAGAAAATGTTGAATGTCAACTAAGGAGTTTTTGTGTAAGAGGGAAGTTTTGGGAAAACATCCCCACACTCATTCACCCGCCCCTCTAAGTGTGGTAGGTGTGTCCAACAATTTCTATCAAAGAGGGCCTTCACTACAAGTCTTAAAAAGCTTGAAGGAGATCCATAGACACACAAATGGATGATGAAGTTCCAATCCTTGATGAGGAAAACTATTCTACTTGGAGAATAGAGATGAGATTACATTTAAAGACAATGGGAGCAACAATTTGGAAGGCAACCATTGGTGGATCAGTTTCATTGAAGAACAAGTCAAAGTTTTCATCTCAAAGGGAAGGAAAGAAGAATGATGCATTTGCTCTCAAGACCATTCTTAGTGGACTCTCAAGCCCTATAAAAGATAGCATGGTAAAATGCACCTCTGCCAAGGATAAATGGCTAAAGCTAGAGGAAACATATCAAAGAAAGAAGGAGAAAGAAAAAATTGAAGATCACTCCATCAATATCACTAAAGGAAAAGAATCTCTAAAAACTCTTGAATGCATTATTTCTAAATGTGATTTTGAAAACATTTCAAGTGAATATAAAGAATCAAGTGATGATAGCACAAAGGAAGATCTTCAAGACATTTCAAATGAAGGCAAATAATTATGTGTTGATGTTGGCAAAAAGGAAGATCGTGAAGATATTTCAAATGAAGGTAAAGAACCCTAAAAGACCCTTGATTGCAATGATGATGATGAATTTTTCTCTACAAGTGAAGAAGAAGATCTAGAAACAGTATGTGTAAAGTTTGATGATAATTATTCCATGAAAAGAATAGAAGGAAATCTATTAAAACTTCAAAAGGAAGTTGAAGAGGGTTTATATAGATATAGAAGTGATCATTATTATATAGACTATAACTATGATTCAGATAACACTAAGAATTTTCTTAGAAGAAGTCTAAGGCACATCTTGAAGTTAAAAGAAATGATCAAGGATCAAGAAGAGAGAAATAAGACTCTATTAGAAGAAAAGGAAGAAGAGATCACAAGATTAAAGAATAGAAAAGAAGATATGAATGTAGATGATGAGATTAGCAACAGTTTTGAAACCATTGTTCATCTCAAGACCCAAATTGAAGAAGCCAAAATAATAGAGGAACTATTGAAGATTCAAATAAATGAAAAGGAAGAGTCATGTTGTAAGTTAGAAGCTGAAATTGTTGACCTTAGAAAGAAGGTGGAAAAGTCAAACAAATTCTTGAATAGCTCACGAATCTTGGATGAGATCTTAGAAAGTCAAAGATCATCATGTGATAAATCAAATCTTGGATATAAAGGAGAAGATACACATGTTGAAGAAAGAACCTCAAATAAGCATGAGGTAAATCCATCAAATAAGGAAGACAATGTTTCAAAGCAACTATCTACACAACGAAAAACAAATTTCAAAAGAACAAAGAAAGAATCTATTCTTGGGACACCAAAGCAAAGGTATGAATGTATTTTTCATGGGCATTGTTATTCATGTAATGGATATGGTCACAAAGCATTTGAATGTAGATCTTATGAAAGGAGATATAATGGAAGATTTTAT
Source organism: Picea engelmannii (assembly GCA_009831015.1). Taxonomy (NCBI): domain Eukaryota; kingdom Viridiplantae; phylum Streptophyta; class Pinopsida; order Pinales; family Pinaceae; genus Picea; species Picea engelmannii. The sequence continues at coordinate 34,900 of ML778370.1, read as the reverse complement.
AACACCATGAGGTGTTGGAGATGTGATCAAGTAGGACACATTGTTGTT
>ML778369.1:882783-916771 GCA_009831015.1 Picea engelmannii | reverse complement strand
GGAGGACTTTGATATTCTTTCCGGACTATGTCTCAACTAGGGCTTTGAAATCTTTGAGGTGTTGAAAGACCTTGGATTTTTTCCTGAGAAAGTAGATCCATGTAAAACATGAGAAATCATCAACAAAAATGAGAGAAAACCTATCTTTGTTGATAGATGGATGTGGACAAGGACCCATAAGGTCACTGTGGATCATATCTAAAGGTGTAGAAGCTCTCTAAGACTTTCCTTTGTCGAATTTCTCTTGAGGGTGTTTTCTGAGAACACATCCCTCACATACTCCCTTGGAGAAATGGATGTCTGGTATACCATCAACCAATATTTGCTTGATAATTTGTTTCATGTATATGAAATTCAAGTGTCCAAACCTTTTGTGCCATAACCTACTACTTTCATCAGCATGAGTAAGCAATAAAGCATAATCAGGTTCAATGAATTCAGAAAATGTATACAATCTAGACTGATGATTTACCTCACCGGTAGCAACCCTGGAGTTGGTTTTCATTTCATAGATGTGGAATTTGGTTTGAATATGACTTTCTTTCTGGTGTCGAAATTCTTCATCTGATACACGGAGAGAAGGTTGACAGAAAGTTTGGGAATGTGCAACACAGTCTCTAAGCTTCCATTGGTGAGTTCAATCCTTCCTTTGTCAGTGACTTCCACTGAAGAGTTGTCCCCCATAATAATAGGAGGACCTTTGCATGCATCCGATGAAGAATAAATTGCTTTTGAGGCAACCACGTGATGTGATGCTCCTGAATCTACGATCCAAGCATCGGGAGAGGAGTTGATGGAAATCAAGGCATGGCTAGAATTGCCTTTCTTGGGATTCTAATCTTCTGGCTTCTTCTTCTTGGAACCCTCGGGGATGTGATCTCCAAGGTTGTTTTTCTGAAGTATTTGAGACATTAGATCTTTTTTTTTTTGCATGCATGCGAATTCTGGATGGAATCCTTTGTGACAGTGCGTGCATTTATCCCCTTTTCTTCCTTTTTCCCCTTTGGATCCGGAGGCATCGGTGAAGCGTTTTGTGTACCCTTCCTTCTTTGGATGTTCATGAGCCTTCCTTTTGTCTTTATCTTTATATTTCTGATATTTATGGCTGCCATATTGCACAATGAGTGCATGCGCCTTTGGGCCTTTGATTTTTCCCATGTTGATGAGCTTTGTTTGCTCTTGTGTCAAGGATTCGATAAAGTCCTCAAGAGAAGGCATCTTCCAGGTGGCTCCAGAGGCGAATCTGATAAAATGGAATGTTGATATGAACATAGAGAATTCAGGACCAAGTTTGGAGAGAATGGTGAGAACCATTTGTTTCTCCTCCTTAGATTTATCATCCACGCAAGCTTTGAGTTGCGACAGTAAATCCTTGAATTTTGTAAAGAAATCTTGGATATTGTCGAAGCTTTTTGGATCCAATGTGAGTAGTTCCACCTCCAGCATGTGCCCCCTCATCTCATCTTGTTTTCCAAATATCCATTCCAAGGTGGTCCAGGCTTCATTGGGAGTCTTATAGGAAGATATGTGAAAAAGGAGATCGGGAGAAATAAGACTGCAAATCGTTTTGAGTGCTTCATCCATCTTATTTAAGTACTTGGATTTTTATATGGTTGATTTCAGTTATGTATTTGTATTCAAGGTTAACCTGTACAATCCTTTGGTTCGGAGATGAATCATTGTTCTCTCCTTCCATGCAAAGTAGTTGTACGGTGTAAGAATGAATTCTTTTTGGAAATCCATCTTTCTGATGTCTTCAATCATTTGTCCCTGCAAAAATAATTGGTGTAGCTTTTGATTAGTAGTTCGTCGACTCTAATACCATGTAAATGTGTTGAACCTTTACATAATATATCTAGCTATAGAATACTACACACATTTTCAAAGATAAATTGAGAAAGAAGAAGAAGGAGAGAAAGAATAGAAGAATTATCATTAAATGTTATGAATAATGAATAATTTACACATCATATACTATGTATAACTCAATGAATGCGCATTGGAGGAGAACCAATCCACCATAGTGGTGGTCTAGAGTGATATGGACACACACCAACAGTTACGGGAGTGAACTGCCACCTATTCTAGTCTCTCAAGCAATTACGAGAGTGAATTTCCACCTAGTCGAGTTAATTATTCAACTAGTCTTCAGTTAACAGACTGAACAAAGTGTAGTGAGGATTAGATCAAGGAATCAAGGTTAATGCGCCAGTCTAGTGATTATCCCAAGGGAAGCGCACATTATCATGGTGATGATCCCAATGTTGCATGGTGACAAAACCAATGCAACATCTAACTCAACTCAACTAGTCAAACTAAAGTGTCAATTGAAAGAGAATATTCTCCAGGTGGAATATTCTGCCCTAAAATACAAGAGACTGGATAATGACTAATTATGACTAATAAACAAGGAAAAAACTTAGGAAAACAAAATCCTAGGTGTTTGTGAAGTAACTCCAACAACTGGGGTGTTACATTTCCTGCCATACAATGCCTCAAATGGACACATTTTCAAGGAGGCCCGATACCCATTTTTGTAGGAAAATTCAACTAAATGGATATAATATTCCCACTTTGATGGTCGATCCATCACATACATTCTAAGCATTTCCTCAATTATTCTTTTAGTCCTTTCTGTTTTCTCATCAGACTCTAGATGATACGTTGTACCAAGATTTAAATCCATCCCAAAGCCTTTGAACAAACCCTTCCAAAAATTGGAAGTAAACTTTGGATCTCTATCTAAGACTATTGCCTTAGGCACTCCACGTAGCCTAGCAACTTCTCTCATATAAATTTATGCAATATTTGTTTCCTTGTGTGTAGTCTTTACTATAATGAAATGTGTTGTTTTAGTCAACTTATCCACCACCACCATGATGGAATCATATTGCTTCATTGTTTTGTGAAGCTTAGTAATAAAATCAACTGAGACAACTTCCCACTTCCATTCTGGAATGGGTAATGGTTGTAGAAAACTTGTTAGGTGTCTATGTTATGTCTTTACTTTTTGGCATTCTAGACACCTGATGATGTAATTAGCCACTTCTTTCTTCATTCTTGGCAAAAAATATTGGCTTCTTACTGCTGCAATTGTCTTATTATATCTTGGGTGCCCAACATATGGCACATTGTGCATCTCCTTCAACACTGCATTTTTCATCTCATTGGAATTCAACACATACACCTTACCTTTGTACATGAGAATTCCATCTTCTTTCAGCTCATAATAATTAAATTTTTGCTGAAAATTTCCTTGTTACAATGTCTCTTTTATTTTTAAATAATTATGATATGAATTTGATGTTGCAATAACTTTGTCTTTCAGATATGTCTCGTACATGCTAATGGTTTCAATATGTACTTCATGAGCTCTCTTGTTGAGTGCATTGACCACTTGATTTTTCTTTCCCTTTATGTGCTTAATTTCGAAGTCATACTCACTCGGAAATTACAACCATCTACTTTGCCTAGCATTTAGTGTTGGTATTCCAAACAAATGCTTCAGACCATAGTGGTATGTCCTTAACTCAAATTTCTTACCCACAAGATAATGTCTCCACATTTTCAATGCATGTACAATCCCTGCTAACTCCAAGTCATGGGTAGCATAATTCCTCTCATCCTCTTTTAATTTTATGGACTCATAGAATACCACATGATCCTTTTGACTAAGGACTCCACCAATCCCTTCCCTACATGCATCGGTGCACACAACAAAATCTTCTTTTGGATCTGCAATCTTCAATATTGGAGCACTTGTCAATATTCCCTTCAAATGTTGAAAACTCTCTTCACACTTGGAAGTCCATTCGAACTTCACACTCTTCTTTTGTAAATAAGTGATTGGACTTGCAATTTTTGAAAAACCTTTTATGAATCTTCGGTAATAACCGGCAAGACCCATGAATGATATGACCTATGTAACATTATTTGGCGTTGTCCATCCTCTAATGGACTCTATCTTCTTAGGATCCACTTCTATCCTTGTTGCTAATATTATATGCCCTAAGTAGTGAATCTTCTTTTTATAAAAGATGCACTTACTTAGCTTAGCATATAATATGTGCTCTCTCAAAACTTGTAACACCATCCTTAAATGTTTCTCATGTTCCTCTTATGATTTGGAATATACGAGTATGTCATCTAAGAACAAAACCACAAACTTGTCTAGGTACTCCCTGAAAAATCCATTCATCAAACACATAAAAATTGTTGGGGCATTTGATAGTCCAGATGGAAATATCATTAATTCATAATGCCCATATCTTGTTCTGAATGTTGTATTGTTGATGTCTTCTTCCCTTATCCTTAATTGATGATAGCCCGATCTCAAGTCAATCTTTGAAAATATTCTTGCATCTTTCAGTTGATCAAACAAATCATCAATTTTGGGTAAAGGATATTTCTTCTTTATGGTAACCTTATTAAGTTTCCTGAAATCAATACATAGCCTAAAGGTTCCATCCTTCTTCTTCACAAACAAAACTGGGGCTCCCCAAAGTGACACACTTGGGCGTGTATAACCCTTTTTTAACAACTCTTCAAGATGCATCTACAACTCCTTCAATTATGGTGTACCCATTTTGTATGGTGTCTTAGACACTGGGGAAGCTCTTGGCACCAAATCGATAGAGAAATCAATTTCTCTCTTTGGTGGAAATCATGGGACTTCTCTAAAAACATCTTCAAAATCCCTCAAGACTGAATGGTCTTCAATGCTTGTCTCTTTATATTTGGTTGCCTCCTCCATATGGATTGCAAACACTCGACATCCCTTCCTAAAGCTCTTCTTTAATTGCATAGATGAAATCTCTCTAAAAGCTACAGCTCTTAGAATGCCTTGAATCTTGCATTGTTTCTCTTCCTCATCAAGACATGTGATTGTCTTGTTGTAATAGTCTAGAACAACGTGATGATTTTCCAACCAATCCATGCCAATTCAACAATCATATGAACCCAATTGTATGATGTTTAATTCTATCTTCATGTTGAGTCCATTCATGTCTATTTGAAAATATTTAACCAACTCATTGATCTTTCTCTTAGCCCTTGTGGCTAACTGAACTAACCAAGATTTCTTATGCTTACTTCTTTTCAAGTAAATATTTCAACAATGTTAGCATTTATGTAACTATGGCTAGCTCTGGAATCAATTAAAATTTCTATGGGTTGGTTATCAATCTTACCTTCCACTTCGATCATGGGGGATTGATATTATGTCTGCTTGTGTCCAAGGCTACATAAAACCTTGGCATACTTCCTCCCATGTCTTCCACTATTTCGGCCTCCTAAATGTTGTGGACAGTCCTCATTCTTTTTCCTTTATGAGGGAAGTCCCTATATAAGTGATCTCCCCCCCATCCCCAACATTGAACAGGTTGTTGCCTTGGAATTTTTCCAAATGAATATGCATTATTTTGATCATTTTGGGTTGTCTGGCCTTGTTGACTTGCTTGGAAGTTATTTCTAAAAAGGGGGTGGATTAAAACCTTTCTACCTTTGATCCTTTTTCTCTTTCATCTTATCGTTCCATGCCTTTTGGAATATTGGCCTCCCTTTGATTTGCTCATAAAGGTGCCTTTCTCTCCTTATGGTTTCCTCCTTGGGGTTCTCATATTGAATCTTGCCACTATAGAAGGAGGGTAACCCAGTTAGAAACCTTTGGACTTTAACCTTTTCATCCTTGATGAAGTAAACATACTTCAACAATTCAAAAAACCGCTTTTCATATTCCTCCATTGACATGGTTCCCAACTTGAGTTCAAAGAAATATTTCATATTTCTCTCATAGTAATGCTCAGAAAAATACTTCTCTTGGAAATTTCCTTTGAATTTCCTCCATGATATTCTCTTCTCATCGAGGTTCTTGGCTTTCTTAAGTTGATCCCACCACATGGCTTCCTTTCCTTGCAAGTGGTAGGTGGAAATCATAGCTTCTACCTGGGATGGGTATTCATGCAGCTGTAAATATTTCTTCATTTCCAAAATCCAAGCCTATGCCTCTTCTCCTTTCTGCTCACCACTGAAAGTAGGTGGCTTGATTTTCATGAGTTCACCTTGCAAGATGTTTTCCTCAGGCCTTCTTCTTTACCTCCGAACATGAGACACACTTGGGTTGCTTCCTAGTCTTGAAATTGCATGAGTTCTTCTAGTGGACCACCTTGGAGAATTATTGATCCTTCTCTTGCTTCTTGACTACTTATCATTTCCACGATCATCCTTTTTTCTATGAGATCTAGATGTTGATACTTGTCTAGCACTAATTGTTTGCTTGGTGCCAGGATCTTTGTTAATTTTCTTATGTAACATATTTAAACTTTGAAGTATCTCTTCTTGAGCCTTTATAATCCTTTCATTATCATCCATGTAGATTTTCACTTCCCTATGCATACTTCTCATAGTGACAGACTCTTGCCTATATCTTCTTTCATTTGACTTTGTCTCAACATTCGCCATGCTAATATGCATACCTCTGAATTATTACCCTTTGTTGTAAGACCCTTGAGCATATTCCATAACTTTAGTCCTCATATAAGAACTAAGTTTCTTTCTATACCTCTAATTCTGCAAGATGTGCAGCCAAAAAATTTTGATAGGTTAAAATAATTAACAAGATCCATGAATTTATGTACAATTGTGTTCCCATACTATACCAAAATTATTTCTTTCATAAGTTCACCCAAAAAGTTTCAACACTTAGATTATTTTTCCATCTATTCAGACTCATGGAATCATGGACTTACAGACTCATCAAAGCGTAATTCTCTCTTTCATAAGTCCGTCTGAAAAGTCTCAACACTTAGATTATTTTTCCATCTATTCAGACTCACATACTTATGAACTCACGAAAGAATAATTCCCCCTTTCATAATTCTGTCGGAAAAGTCTCAACACTTAGAGTGTTTTTCACTTCTTCGGACTTTCAAACTTGCAGACTCATGGACTCACAATATTGTAACCTTTCTTTCTTAATTTTGTCTAAAAATTCTCAACACTTAGTCATTTTTCCACTTCTTCAGACTTACAGATTCACAGACTCACATTCTTGTAATCTTTCTTTCATAAGTCCATCCAAAAAGTCTCAACACTTAGTCATTTTTCCACGTCTTCGGACTTGTGGACTTGCGGACTCACAATATTGTAACCTTTCTTTCATAATTCTGTCTAAAAAGTCACAACACTTGGTCATTTTTCCACTTCTTCAGACTTGCGGACTCACAGACTCACAATCTTGTAACCTTTCTTTCATAAGTTCGTCCGAAAAGTCTCAACACTTTCTCTTTTTTCCACTTCTTTGGACTTGTGGACTCATGGACTCACAATCTTGTAACCTTTCTTTCATAAGTCCGTCTAAAAAGTCTCAACACTTAGTCATTTTTCCACTTCTTCGGACTTGCGAACTCACAATCTTGTAACCTTTCTTTCATAAGTTTGCCCAAAAAGTATCAACACTTAGTCATTTTTCCACTTCTTCAGACTCACGTACTCATAATAAGTCCCAACACATTGTCATTTTCTAACTTTGCGGACTCACAGACTCATAATAAGTCCCAACACTTAGTCATTTTTACCTTTGCGGACTCATGAACTCATAATAAGTCCAACAATTAGTTATTTTCTAACTTCCTACCTCTGTGTACCTTCCACCATGGAAGTACACATCACATGTCGCCATGTCAGCTAACACGTGGAATCCACGCCATGCTGATGTCATCGTACAAAGAAATACCAAAATTTTCCAATTTTCCCTATTTTCCCTATTTTCCAAAATCTAAAAAATGCTCAAATTCGCCCAAAAATGAAATTCCTTCTTGGTAGTGAATAGAGCTTTGTGACTAAGCTCAATACAACCAAATAAATCCTTGTACATAAAAATTTGTTCGTTGCTTTTCTAATTCGACACTTTCACTTGAAATTTTCCATTATTTAGCTACGGGAACTTGGGGCTTTTGCTCAGTTTAATCCAATTTCACCACGGAACACTATAAATATTTTGTCAAACAATTTGCAAACAAAATCTACCTGACATTATGTCAAATTGTTCTCTTGCAAACTCTTTAATTTTCACTTTTGTGTTCCACTTACTTGGCCCATCCAGGCTCAGTGTTGAAAACTGGGCTCTGATACCACTTTGTAATGTACCCAACCACCATGGTTGGGCCACGTCACGCAAAAAAACTTCTTTTTATCAACTTTGATACCATTTTAGTAACGTACCTAGCCTTCATGTAGGAAAAAATATGTGCAGAATACACATAACAAGAAACTTCTGCTAATTAAATCCATTCCTTTGTTGTTATCCATTTTCCCACAGCCTACAACTACAATTTATAACAGATTTAGCTACTGCAATAACCATAAAACATATGCATCTGAAACATGTTAATAATCAACATGAGATACAACTAAAATGTTCATTACAATGGCATGTAAGTCATTCTTATTCACGCAGAGTTCATGCATGGAAATAACACATGTAAATAACTCAGTACAAGATAAAACACTTATCTTAAACAAGAATTGTGTAACCAACTACTTGGGACGGACGTTCCACCCAACTGTAGACTGACTATTCCAAATCTCAATAGCCATTCATCCCCGAGCTGAGGCTATAAATCCACAAAAGAGGGTGGTCTCTCAAAGTCCACTCACAGCTCATAAATCTCTCAACCCAATTGATATTCTCCTACAGTTATCCTGACTTTTCCACCAGCTCTCTTTCGCTTGACCTACCTAACCCAAGGAATGTACCATTCTTTAATCAAGATTAACCCAAGGTATGTACCATCCATTTATCAAGGCTAACCCAAGGAATGAGCCATTTGTTTATCGAGGTCTCTCTGGCATAGGTAGCTAGGAACTCAAGGGAAATTGTTGCTAGGAAAACTATCAGCAAACCAACAACAACACTTGTTGTTTCAGTGAAACTCAAGTAGTAGTTCACTCTCTCGGCCTGAAAACTGGGCTCTTCATTTCTCCAGCTCCAATTCACTCCAGTTACACTCCAGTTGCACTCCAGAATTTTCCCTCCTATGGCCGCACCAACTCCCCCGCTCCATGTTCGCTTCACAGACACAAACTTGACTAACCCCAAACAGTTCAAATTTTTGTTACTTCTCCAAGCAGATTGTACTCAACCCCAATGTGCCCAATAACTTCAGAATGTGACCACTCACACCCACCCTCATACATGTATTCAATGATTGGCTTTGGAAACACTCAATCAAAAATATGTGATCACTCGCACCTACCCTCTTACATGTATTCAATTATTGGCTTTGGGAACACTCAGTCAGACATCGAAAGGTTCATATACAATAGAAAATTTAGGAAAACAAGATAAATATATAAACATGGGTAATTTTTCCCTTAGATCCCTCTTGGCCATTATCCTAGACACTCCCCTCTCTTGTGGATTAATTCATCCCCCATATCTTGTTTGTGTCCCCTTAGCAATTGGCATCATATTTTTATTAATAAAACAAATAAATACAATTCACATATTACATCGCTTGGTCGTAGCCACATATTATATCTACATAAGAATTAATTAAGTTACTGGGGATTATATTGGGAATGTTACAATGATGGAGGTTGTTGGCCCTTGACCAATTTTTTAGGATCCTTGATCATTTTTGAAAAATTTTGGGACTTCGAGAGGTTGTCGAAGGTGGAGCACAAGTCGAAGCGAAGATCGCGGGATCTTGGCCCCTTTTTAGGGATTTTTGGGTTTTTGGGCTTATGTAACGGGTATGGGAATGTCGTCCCATGGGTTTACCCATGCTTAGGCCTATTTTGTAATGTATAAATAGAAAGTTGGGCGATGTAGGAAGTAGTTCGATCTATGTGATTGAAGGGTTGTAAGGTGTGCTAAGTGCTAAGTGTTAATTGCTAAGTGCAAGTGGTAACTGTAATTTCTTTGTAGATACTGTGTGAGGCTTGCAGAGCTAAGTTCAAGTGATTGTAAGAGACTGTGGAAGGCTTTGTGTTGTAACTCGAGGAAGGAGGATCTAGTGAGGTGCGCAGATCTCCCGTCCTCTGCGGAGTAAGATCTCAAGGCTCTGTGCATGTAATGATTCACTGAAGATAATAAAGAGACGAAGAGTTGGTGGACGTATCCCCAGGGTGGGGGTGAACCACGTATATACTGTGTTGTGAATGCTTTATGCTTTATGATTGTTCTTTTGTTTATATTACTAAATGCTTAGTGTGTTGTTAGATGATAAATGAATCTGATATGGTAGCTTAGTGCTGAATAATGTGAATGAATGCTAGATCTGATCTATGTTAGTATGCTTAGTGCTTGGATTTATTGAATCTATGTGAATACTGTGTCGATATGTTATTAGGGTTTAGTTTCACTATAAACTAAGACTGAGTATTAATGAAATATAACTGCTAAGTGCTTGTTAAGGTGTTGTAATCATAGATCTATGTCTCAGCTAAGGTTGCATACACTAGAGTCCTGCAACCACCCCTGCCTCTACCTCGGGTGAGACTTCGTCTACTTCGTAGGTGTTGCCGAAAGGGTTGGTAGTTAGCGTTTTGTTGGTGTGTTGTTTTAGCGTTGAACCCCGGTTCTGCCCTTGTGCCAACAAATGGTTATGTTGTCGAGACCTGAAACTGTGATTGCTAGGAACTGAGAAAGAAGAAGCTTTGTGTGAAGATCTGACGTGAAACTGTGATTGTTGGGAACTGAGAAAGAAAGAAAGCTATGTGCGTAGATCTGTTGCCTGAGTGTGCAGTATTCTACTAACCTGTGAAGCTCTGTGCTAAGAAGAGAATTCAGATCCGAAGAAAAGAGGTAAGATCTGAAAGCTTTGTGCTCTGATAAAGGTAAGAATAGTGAAAAGTTTTAGATCTGGAAGCTTTGTGCTCTGCTGAAAGTAAGATTAGTGGAAATTTTTGTTTCAAGAGTATGGATCTAGGTATGTTTGATAAATTTTGTCCTAGTAGGGAACAACTAGAAGAAAGAATATTTGATGTAAGTAGATCTGATAAGAATAGTGAAAGATATGTTATTCCTATGCATAAAAAGAATGTTTGGACTAACAAATGGATGCAGGATCCTAGAAAGAATTTTTTGCAGGTTAGCTACAATGATCCTAGTGCACAGTACAGGAAGGGCTGGGGATCATTTAAGAGAAAGAGAGGATTGAATCTTTGTTACAGTTGCAGAAGATTGGGACATCTCGCTAAGGAATGCCCTGGAAGAAGACCTAGTTGTCTTTGTTGTAAAGCTATGGATCATGAAGTTTTAGATTTCCCTAGAATGATTGCTAAGGTTGAAAGAATGAATATGAGACAAGAAAACCCTGAGGAAGGTCAAGAAACTAAGATCATGATAGAACCTCGGAAAGAATCAAAGATTGTGCTAGTGCAAATGAAAGAAACTTTGAATGATCACAGAAATATCAACTTATTAGAGATCTTCAAAGAAAAAGAATGCATAGAAACAAGAATAGGAGACTTCAACATAGACTGTGTTCTGGATGAGGAAACACATGTAAATATCATGACAAAAAGAACTTGGGAAATTTTAGGAAAGCCTGCTATGATTCCTTCATTGGGAGGAATAGGATTATTTAGAGGAAAGTTGATAACCCTATGTGGAAGACTCACCCAGATATCTATGAGTGCTCGTGGAACTTCGACAAAGGAAGATTTTGAGGTTGTTAAATTTATTGAGAACAGTGCCCCATTTGCTATATTACTAGGAAAACCTTGGATTGAAAGGGATCAGGCCAGAAGGAAAGAAGAAGAAGTCTTAGAACAAAAGAAGCAAGACTTGAAAGATTTCATGACTAGGAGAATCACACACTTGATTGAAGAACAGGAGTATAGATCGAAGCTATTTAAAACCAAAAACTTGGATGTCGAAGTTGGAAGAACACAAGAAGACTCATAGAAGACTGAAGCACCTACCCCGGATAAAGAAGAAGCATTGCCCTTGAATCCTAGGAAAGAATCTCAATAGCGCGAAGTTACTATGCCAAGATGAGATAAGAATCAGAATGGAAAGAAGAATACTGAGACGAAGGTCACTGGAAAGGAGGCTAGAAAACTAAGTAAGAAGATATCAAAGATCGAAAAGTTACAGAAGGTTGCAGAGGAAACTTCGCAGAAGGAAAATTTGCAAAACTGGGACTTCGTGGGGATATCATAACAACGACATGGCACTTCACCATGGAGAAGTAATATAGTCGTTGGAAATAGTATAATCGTTAGACTAACACCCCGAATGGTTAGAACGACATTTAGGGTCAGAAACCTCGCCATCAGACCGTTGGGACCGCACCGTAATGGACATAACTGAATTAATGAAGGCTTCTCGCCCATTGGAGAGATTTGTTGCCTAGTTATCTACTTATTCCGTCGAGCCTTGCACCAAGAATACTTTCGCCAGCCGTGATTATCTGAGCCCGCAGATTAGTTGATTTCACACAGTGATCATCGAGCTATCACCATCCATCCTTTTGCATTGAGTAGTTACTCTTCAAACCCAAGATATTCAACCACGAGCATGTATGTCCGAAGAACTTAGCGCAGTCGAAGAGTCTATGAAGGAGGTACTCATCGACCTTATGATTGAAAGAGTAATGTTTGAAAGGGTAATGTCTGTAGGTGTACAAGAGTCATCGACGAGAGGAGTGCAAGCCTCTCCGTCAACTGCTCGCAGATTCAGGCCATCCTGAGTCGTCACAGAAAAGAGAACCAAGCACAAAGATGACCTTGCAAATGCGAAGCTAATCCCAACCATATTACCCGACTACATCCTGCCTCTGGCCGGCGCGGTGAGTCGTGATAGTGTGTTGAGAGATTTTGATTACACCATGGTTATTGCGTACCTCCCGAAGGGGATACGCACAGTTAGAGCGCAGTAGGACAAGACCGGAACCAGCAGAAGGAAGAAGACCAGAGAGATCCAAGATTTAAGCAGTGCATCAGAAAAGACTGCTTCAATATCACCTGGTCGAGGGGGTGATGAAGAAGTAGAAGAGATAAATGGAAAAGAAGATGAGAAGAAACAAGGCGAAGTAACACCGCCTAGAGATGAGGCTAAGCCCTTAAAGAAGTGGAATATTTCTCCCCCAAAACCCTCTTCCCAGAAGAAACACAGATCCACATTGACAAAGATGCCGACTGTGCTCACTGTCGATGACTTTGACTTCATCATCACAATTGTAAATGATGCCTCGTAGGAAATCTTGCAGAAACAAGACGCCAAGCAAGAGGAGATGTACTACAGAATCAAGGTTGAACTCTGAGGGGTACAGCAGGCCCTTCAGTCTAGTCACGTAGTGTTCATTGCGCCCCTGTTGTCGGAAGAACCAAAGTTGGGAGATGAGCTAGCCCAACTCCGCAGACTAGATGATGTGATTGAAGCTCACATTCGTCGTGCATAGGAAGAAACATAACAAGCCACCCAGGCCTTGAAGCATGTATAAGAAGTAGTCATAGAACAACGTCGAGTTGCGGAGCAGGAGAAGGTTTCTCTACAGACAAAGTTTGAAGAGGAGAACGCACAGATTCAGCGAGAAAAAGAACAGTTTCTCGCAGAGCAACTCGAAGTGAAAGAAGCAGTAAACAGATCACTTTGATCTGTGACAGGATTATATCCAAAGGCAGAAGACCGAGTCGAGCACCAAGTAGAGAAGCTCACGGAAGCTATCCAGTAGCTACAACAAAGAATAGCAGACTTAGAGCTACGAACAGTGCCTGACACTCTGCAAGATGTGAGGGATCAAAGAGAAGCAATTGCTCGAAGCGTAGTTGAGAGAATAAAGGCCCTTGCCATAGAATGGAAACAAATAAGTAATCGCAATTCCTAGACTTATGAGCGACTCACTGAGAATCCATAACTGAAGGCACTAGAGTCACAGCTCCAGGAGGCAAAGCAGCAAGCAGAAACAATACAGGCACAGTTGAAGCCCCTGTCATTTGTTGAAAGGATGAAGCGATCCCAAGAGAAGTGCAATACTCAAGAGCAGGTCCACACCATTCAGAACATAGTCATGGAAGTGACTCAGAGACTTCAACCAATACAGGACAAGGCTTGCCAATTATTCACAGAGATCGAAGGCCGAGGAGAAGAACTGGAGCAAGTTGTCACTCCAACTGAACAGTGCTTAGAGGGACCTGCCAACGAAGATTTTATCCAAGAGTTTGTTGAGCAGGAGGTTGTGGCACAGCAACAGGTCGAAGCATCTCGAGCGAAGCTCGAGGATTTTGAGGAAAAATTACCCAGATCAGAGCGACTCAGGACAAGTCACAGGTGAGTGTTGGGGTCTTGTTGGCCCTTGACCAATTTTTGATGATCCTTGGTCATTTTTGACCATTTTTGGGACTTCAAAAAGCTGTTGAAGGCAGAGCACAAGATGAAGCAGATATCGTGGGATATCGGCCCCTTTTTAGGGCTTTTTGGGTTTTTGGGATTATGTAACGGGTATGGGAATGTCGGGCCATGGGTTTACCCATGCTTAGGCCTATTTTGTAATGTATAAATAGAAAGCTAGGCGATGTAGGAAGTAGTTTGATCTATGTGATTGAGGGTTGTAAGGCATGCTAAGTGCTAAGTGTTAATTGCTAATTGCAAGTGGTAACTATAATTTCTTTGTGCATACTGTGTGAGGCTTGCAGAGCTAAGTGCAAGTGATTGTAAGAGACTGTGGAAGGCTTTGTGTTGTAACTCGAGGAAGGAGGATCTAGCGAGCTGTGCAGATCTCCTGTCCTCTGTGGAGTAAGATCTCAAGGATCTGTGCATGTAGCTGATTGACCAAAGATAATAAATAGACGAAGAGTTGGTGGACATAACCCTAGGGTGGGGGTGAACCACGTATATCATGTGTTGTGAATGCTTTGTGCTTTATGATTGTTCTTTTGTTTATATGACTAAATTCTTAGTGCGTTGTTAGATGATAAATGAATCTGATATGGTAGCTTAGTGTTGAATAATGTGAATGAATGCTAGATCTGATCTATGTTAGTATGCTTAGTTCTTGGAGTTATTGAATCTATGTGAATACTACACTCATCTGTTATTAGGGTGTAGCTGCATTGTAAACTAAGACTGAGTATTAATTAACTATAACTGTTAAGTGCTTGTTAAGGTGTTGTAATCACAGATCTGTGTCCCAGCTAAAGTTGCAGACACTGGAGTCCTGCAACCACCCCTGCCTCTACCTTGGGTGAGACTTCATATGCTTCATAGGTGTTGTCGAAAGGGCCAGTAGTTAGGGTTTTGTTGGTGCGTTGTTGTAGTGTTGAAACCCGGGTCTTCCCTTGTGCCTACAGAGGCCTTAGAAACATTTATTGAGTCATATGTCAATATCCCTCTTTTGTGCATAGGGGTACCTGTAAATCCTAATGTTAGGTGGTACACTTCCTAGTTTCAAATGAATAGCATGGTCATTATTTTGAGCAGGTGGAAGACCCTTAAGAGTCTCTTCAAATACCTTGGGATGATTGTCAATAAATTTTTGGAGATCCATTGGAACATACGTTATAGATGTTTGAACATCTAGTGAGGACATTTGTTCAAGTACACGATGATATCCCTTTTTAGTAATTTTTTCATGTTGTTAGAGATTATCACTTTATAGGGATTCCCTTGGATACATGTTGATAAAAAATTTGGTCACCTCAGTTTTTTGTTCTTTGGAATAACAAAAAAAAAATATTAGAAGGAAATTTTGAATGATCATAAGTTCATGGTGTATCCCTCAGTCTCAACTTCATCATACATTTTATGGATTCAAAATCTGAGTTTGTATGCTCAAGATATCCATGTTTTTGTCTAAAAGAGCATTTTTTCATGTGCAACACAATCGGTTTCTCTCTCGACACTTAGTTTCCTCTCATATACTTAGTCTCATTATCATTCTTGGTACTCATCCTCGGTACTTAGTATTGGTACTAATTCTCGGTACTTGAATTTCTTGGAATACTTTCACTTCTCCGTACTTCTTTTTCTAGCCATTTCTTCCTCTTCCATTTCTTACAATTTCTTCATATTTTCTTCCATTTTTCTTAGTATCTTATCCACACTAGCTTATTATATTACCCACGCATAATTTATTAACACTTATAAATTCTCTTAAAGACTCTCTCTCATTCCTTATTCCCCCTCTCTTCACTTCACTCCACCCCCTACACCCATTTGACTGATACATTCTCTTTACTAATTAGTTTATTCCCATATCCCCTTCCCCCTCTCTACACTCCCTCTCTCCTCTCGAACCCAATCCCTTCTCCCCTCCTTATCGCTCCAAAACCCTCACCCCCATAGGCCCATGATTCCATGACACTCCAACCCTGTGACATTCCACCGACCCACCATACCTCCCCTCTCCTCTCATCCATATCCATATTATCCAAACTTAACTCTTTTCCTAAGTTTTATTCCACCAAGCACATTGAAACACATGGCACCTTATCGACCCTATCCAATTAAGACACATGGAGACCAATCATATCAATACATGTGGTAACCAAGCATATTGAGACATGCAACATCCATCTGACTGGGTGATGACATGGGCAATGACTGGGCGATGACATGGACACTAACTGGGTTATAATTTTTTTATTAAATCATGAATTTTCCTAATGCACAAACTCCATAAGTTCATTTCATTTCACATAAGTTATATGCAATCATTTACCATATAAACATTACATTCTCAACTACCACAATGCATGTGGGATTTAAGAGGTCGATTTTAACCAAGGGCCAAGATTGAACCACGAATTTGATGGATGATTGTTGAGCAACGACCTTTAGAAGTTCATAACTAAATATATGGCTGTCCATTTTGGTAAAACCATACCTCGATGGAAAGGTAATTCAATGAGGAAGAGAATGTGATAGGTTTCAAGGGCTTAATGTGGCCATAATGCTCCCAGAAATTAAAAGAACAAACAATTATGTTTTCATGATTTTTCGGTAAGTTTGTTTGGAACCATAACTTCCCAAGGCTATAACTTGAGATCCAAAACTCCAAATCTTTCTCAGGAGGACTTGTTGGAAAGATGGACTGATAAATGTTCCTCCTAGAATGGGTTCCATGACTAAGAGGTTAAATATCACGATCATAAAAGTAAACACAATCTACTTTTTTTTAAAAGGCGGTCAACTTGAAAATTTGTAAATAAAAGTTTATTAAATGACTTTTATTAAATATGAAATGGGTCCCACTTGGAGGCACGATTTTCAATGACCTAAGTTCATTAATAAGCATTTAATGAAGCATTAATTCAAAAGAGAGGAAGCACATGTGGAAATTTATAGAAGGACAAAACCCTAACTACTTCAAGAAGCATTGGAAGCAGATTTTAAAAGAGAGAGAACATCATCAAAGAAGGGCTAGAAGATCATAATACAAAGGGTTCAGCCATCAGTATGCATCCAGGTCTCTGATCATCAAATAAATATCTCCATATTTTTCTTGCTTCTTCTTCTTCTACACAATTTTTCTCAAAGATTTGTGCTTATATATCAAGAATCAAGCGTAAGGATGAGTTTTTTAGTGTTATTTCCTCTTGTTCTTCAAAGTCTCTTCCTAAAAAATATCAATAGGAGTATTTGACAGCCATATATGTGGTTGGTAATGTAAACCATGATTGTCTAAATTATTCATGGAGGTTTAGTTCTTGCATTTGGCAAGCTTTATTTCTGAGCATTGGTCAATTGGTTTACTAAAATGCTTTGTATTGTTGAATAGCTTTTATGAAACTCCATAGAGAACTACTTCGGGGTATAAATTTAATGAATTCTTAGACTTTGGGATCTCTGAGCTTGAGATTTTTGGAGTATTCCCATAAAAAAAAAAAAAAAACCATTTTGAATGCATAACTCATTTAAAGTTCTTTGAAATGATCAATATTATTTCGTTCTTTTTCTTGTGAGAAGATGTGGTTGCATCTTTTGTTTGCATGCGTTTCAAAGAGTTGGAATAATGAAGATGAGCACAATTTATTTTGATATTGAATCTTTCCTTTATCTTTTTATCGTCAAAGAGTTGCTTGGTCCATTTCCAAGAAAATGTTGTATTCAAAGAGCAATATAATTATCAAGAACCATTTCATACATAAATTAAAGTAATAAATATTTGGGGTTTGTTGTTTAGAATTCTCCCATTTGGCAGTCCAATCCAAGAATATCAAGCTACATCTTTTGGACAATTATAGAGGAGTGCCACCTCTATAAAAATGTAGGGGGATTTTGTCTTCGTGAGGTTGTTGTTGGGATTGTGACCAATCTGAACATCAACAATACCTTTGAATTCAATTTCCTTGCATTCCGAGGAAAATATCATGAAAAGTTCCTAAAAATTAAGAGCCATTGTTTACAATGATTGTAATTATTAGACCCCTAATACAACGTCAACACCACCCATTTGGATTTCAACCACAAGACTATCCAATAAATACTCCCCCATATTGAGCTTAATACCATGGCACTTCCCTGAACAATTTGTGGTACCTCCATCTGATACTTGAAACTTTGGTGCTAGAAATACAAATCAATTGAGAAGTTTCACTAATTTGCAATTAATGAAGTTATGGGTACTACTAGAATCAATCAACATTGATACCTTTTTTCTTTTTTCTATATCCTTCTATCTTGAGGGTTTATGGAGTAGTGATTCCATCCAATGCATGAAAAGATATGGTTGGAGTAGTCTCTTCTAGTTATATATCATGCGATGGTTTCAATTCTTGATCTTCTTCTTCTTCACAATCCATGTAGATTAATTTATTCTCACCACATGTATGCCCCTTGTCGTACTTGCTATCACAATTGAAACATAGTCCCTTGGCTCTTCTTTCATCTATTTGTTGAGGTGTCAGCCTCGTAGGTTGAGTGAGGTTAGGAGATGGAACATGCTCCCTATAGTTATTAGTGACCACCCTTCTAATAGCCATATTTTTAGTTATTAGTGGCCACTCTTCTAGTATCCATTTTTTATTTTTTACTTTCTTGGTGACACTAAAAGTGTGCTCTACATATTTAGGTTTGAAGAGATGTGCCTCATGTTGAATTCTCTCCTTTAAAGTGCCAATAAAGAGATCTAACAAATTATCCTCTTGAATGTTCTTTACCTTGAGACTTAGTTTTTTGAATTGTTGGATGTGCTTTGTAATTGGACCTCTTTGTTGGATATTTACCAATTGACTAAAGAATGTATTACTCTTAATATCCCCATAATGTGTTATCAATTCATCTGTAAAAATGGACCAAGATACAATATAATCCTTTTTTTCTTTCACAAAGCCATTGGTATCAAACAAATTGATAAAGTTCTAAATACAAGGATGCAAGAGTTACCTTTTGTAAGGTTGGCACTTGGTGTATATAAAAGTATTGCTCCATCTGGAATATCCATGTTATAGGATATTTTCCATCAAAATTCCTCATATCAATTTTCAAAATCAAGTAGTTCTTTGGTGCCTAGTTGAACCTAGATGATGCATATATTGGAGTGATGAATAATCATGGTTTTGGGACTCAATATTTTTTCCTCCATATTTTCTTGATTTCCTTGCACCTTGACATCTCCTTTAGGGAATCTATTATGTACTTAATAGATATGAAAGTATAACATAAGAGAAACCCTTAACTTCAAAAATTAATCAAGGCATTCACACAAAATAATCAACACAAGAGAAATGTAGAGAAAACCCTTAATGTAGGTAACACCATATATTATTCCTTAAGGAAGAAAACACTCCTCAAGCAATATTTTCTTATCAATTACGATATACTTCACATCTCCATAACATTGCTTCTACTTCTTTGTAGTATTATCTACCTCCTAGGAACATTCTAGGGAAATAACATTCTAGTAGGTGGAACCTTCTAGTAAGCCTTCTCACATTTATTGCTTTCACGTTATTAAATAGGTCTTATTTACTAAAAATGGCCTCCATACATAGAAATGCATAGCCATATATCTATTACTATTCTCCTTGGGTACCTCCCTAGGTACCCCATATTACCCCCCTAGGTACACTGCATTCCATCCCCCTTCACATGTTTCATCCTCAAAACATGGGAAGAAACCATACAATATGATCAACTAAGCAATGTAGCTAGTTGGTACCAATCACGAACATCCATACATCCTAGTGAAATGTGGACATGGGGTCCAATTGCTTCCTTGCCACCTTGAACTGGAATCTGATTTGATATGCTACTTTGATATCTCTCTGCATTATTTTTATGCATCCATGCACCTTTCAATTGGTTGCTTTTGTGGTGCCATGTTGGGCTATAATAAGTTTGTTGATCCTCATGACACCCTTGCTTTGATGAATTTTGTTTCTCCAGGTGGTGTGGATGGTGATATACATCGACTTTAGCTCTTGATCTTGCTTGCTTGGACACTTCAACACGGTGTGCCTTGGATTCATCCAGCTCTTTGGCTTCCTTTGTACACCCTTCATGGGGATTTTCTTCATATGATTTAGGAGGCTCTACTTCTGATACAACCTCAAAATATGCAATTATTTTCCCTATAATAAGTTCTTTAGGTGCCTCTGTGGGCCCTTCTAGCTTAGGAAGAGAAATATCCTGCAATGTAATTTTATTTTTCTTATACCAAATCTTCAAGAACTTCTTTTTCACATTAACATTAATTGTACCAATTGATTCCATACAAGGATATCCAAGAATAATATCCACATCCTCCATATCTATAGCAAAAAAATGTGAATGCAACACATATTTATCCATGGTGAAATTCAAATCTCTAAAAAATTGAATAGTCTCTTGTGTGTCATGGATATGTTTTGCAAGAACTTAGAATCTGTTATCTAATTGAATATTGATGAAATTACGTTGACAACTAGGGTTAATAGAAACAATGACCTTTTCTTTATGAATACATACATGAACATGTAATATAGAATTTCCATATGAAAATAAACCCCTATGTATCTTATTTTCATTTTTCTTGGCATGATACCATCTATCTATGTATAGATTCTCATATTCCTCATTTGAAAGTGCCTTTATTTCTTCATAGTTAAGCCCATTCCACCAAATTTTAGCATCCTCCCTTACATTAACACTTACAAAATATCTCCAAAATAGTGGTTTTGTAGACTTTACCCATTTAAGTATTGTTCAATACTAGAGCCATCATCTTTGCCATTAACATACATCTTTCAAAAAATACAACCAGGTTTTCAAATAGAATCGCTTACTTTTCAATGGAACTCCTTGAGGAGGCTAAATTAAAATGGGCATAATTGTGGCTATACTTCTCTGATTGGATATTAGACCACAATTATGAATTGTCACAACCACTATGCATTTATTGGAACTACTTTAACTAAAATTTGAGCACTCTAGACAAAGATATTTGATTTGCAAATTATGTGTTTGTCCCCCAAAAAACCCTAAAAGATTGTTGATTTTAAATTGCCAATAACTTCACTTCTCATGCTCCAATTCAGACATTGTTTTTTAACCTGAGTATTTTTTCGAAAGAAACTCAAATATGTAACATGTTCCTTCAAACTCTACACAAAAAGTTTAAGAATTCAAGCTAAAGGATACCATCCTCTTTTACCCTTGAAAAAATCTGCAAAAAAAAAACATTCTTCCCTATTTTGGCCCAAGAAAGAACTCTGATACCAAATGTGTACTCAATAAATCTAAAAGTACAACATAAGAGAAACCTGTAACTTCATAAATAAATCAAAACATTCACACAAAATAATCAACACAAGAGAATTGCAGAGAAAACCATTGAGGTGGGTAACACCATATATTATTATTTAAGGAAGGAAACACTCTTCGAGCAATACTTGCTTATCAATCACAATATACTTCACCATCTCCTTACATTGCTTCTACTTATTTATAGTATTATCTACATCCTAGGAACATTCTAGAGAATGAACATTCTAGTAGGTGGAACCTTCTAGTAAGCTTTCTCACGTTTATTGTTTTCACACTATTACACAAGCCTTATTTACTAAAATGGCTCCATACATAGAAATGCATAGCCATGTATCTATTATTATTCTCCCGAGGTACCTCCCTAGGTACCCATTATTACCCCCCTAGGTACACTACAAAACATCTCATCTAGGGTACGTAAGAAGATCGTTGACATGGAAATTTGCAATTTCTCCATCCTTTTATCCATCTTTTGTTCAATGGAATTTTGCAATCTATCCATATTTTGATCCATATCCCCTTTCATATGTGACAAATCAACCTTTTTTAACACAATATCACCAATTTCCTTAAATTGGTTCTCCAATTTGGTTAGTTGGTTATGCATCTCTTAAATTTCTTCATGAGTTGCAGTTGAGCTTTTTGGAGGTTTAGTTGGTGAACTAGTTTTTTGAACACCTTTTTCCATGTGAGATAACAATAATAATACTCCTCTTTTTTATTTTTATCACATTTTGTGAGTCAACAAAAATAGATCTTCCAATCAAAAGTTATGCCAGTTGTGAGTTGTGTACCTTTAAAACCCTAATTGGGACACTATCTTGCTAGTTGACCTTTGTCATGATATATCTCTGAAAATTTGTCCCTTATGAGTATGAATTTGTTATCTATATTACTATGATATGTTTTCTCTGCAATGTCATGGGTTTGACCAAAATTTGATGTGCTAAGTGAAATTTATGGTAACTTTCCCAAAACTTGTTGATTATTGGCCCTTCTTGGATAACAAACTTTTATGGAATTCCACGTGTCCATTATTTCATATATGATTATGAAATTTTGACATTAAATAGTGTGGTATGTTTTCTTTCCAAAAAAGTCATGGCACTCAATTTGAACATTCCAAGCTTCAGATATGACACTTCTACTAAGAACACATGTTTGAGACTAATTTCAGGACTAGTAAAAAAGTCTTGATTTCCACAGCCCACATTTATGAATTTTTAGTGTTTCATAAACCAAAATTTCTACCACGGATACTTGGATATGTCTCCTCAAATCCCTAAAAATTTCATAGTCTGAAACTTCACCAGAAAAAAAATTTATAGTAAAAATTCCAAGATGATTCATTTGACACTAATTTCAAGACTAGTAAAAAACCTTACTTCCATAAGTTGTATCTTCGAAAGTAAAACGATCAAGAAATTGAATTTTTTATGGAAAATACATCATTATGTCTCCTCAAGATCCTAAAAATTTAATAGTCCTAAACTTCATTAAAAAAGTTATAGCAAAAATTTTAAGATGATTTGTTAGAAAGAGAAAAACCCTAAAATTGTAAGCTCTAACTCCAAATGTTAGAGCACAAACACCAAAATAGCCTGAAAATAGAGAGGGTAGTAACTCCATGCCTTGATAAATTGATTTAAGGATGAAATATAAACATCTTTGAGGGGATAGCCTCCTTTTACAATAAAACAAATGTACAAGATGAGATGATCCTAAAACTAGGTATTTTGGGTATATATATATATATATATATAATTTAATAGTCCTAAACTTCATTAAAAAAGTTATAGCAAAAATTTTAAGATGACTTGTTAGAAAGAGAAAAACCCTAAAATTGTAAGCTCTAACTCCAAATGTTAGAGCACAAACACCAAAATAGCCTGAAAATAGAGAGGGTAGTAACTCCATGCCTTGATAAATTGATTTAAGGATGAAATATAAACCTCTTTGAGGGGATAACCTCCTTTTACAATAGAACAAATGTACAAGATGAGATGATCCTAAAACTAGGTATTTTGGGTATATATATATATATATATATATATATATATATATATATATATATATATATATATATATATATATATATATATATATATATATATATATATATATATATTCACGTGAAAGAAAGCACAGGAAACCCATCGAGTGTTTCCCCACATTTTGTATATGGTAAACAAGGTAAATCGTCGACCCTAATTATGAGGCCTTGCCCCGAGGGAATCAATAGAGTTGAACCCGTGACCAACAACAAGCATGAAAAACTCACGTCTGGCTCTAGAAAAATTGAGCTAACCCTCGGGGATATATATACTAGGAGACCAAGGGTACAATTACAGTTAAAGGGTCTAGCTAAAAATACTAATATAACGATAGAAACAAAACAACTCAATATCTAGGGATTTACTTGGGGATTTATGTTTAACATTGGCTTTGTCTAGGGGCTTAACAAGGCATGTGTCATTTTATTAATGCCAACAACACTACTTTGACATGGACTACTTAAAACAATAAAATAGAGTAGTTTACTTTGCATTACAATAACAATGGTAGGGATATTTATCACTAGAGTGTCGACATCATTGTCATGGCATGAATTACTTAAACAACAAACAATTAGAGTTTTGTATTGTTTCCTTGCATGCATATTGTTGGAGCCAAGTGTTATAGCAAGATTTGCCTCACCCTATGCAATCTTGCACAGAAGGCCTTTTTCCATTTCCCTATGTAGACTTATCATCCCTGTTTGTAAATCCAAGAGCTAAAAATACATATTTTTCCACATGTATGCACCTTGCCTACTATACAACATGTGTATACACAGGTTGCACCACTACAACCCGCGTACATTGGGATTTGTGCCCAAAAAATAAAAATTAGTGTCGGGTTTCCATGTCACGACAAAAGATCTATGATCCTTGGCCTTCCATATACTGGAAACATTCTGAATCAGCCCTTCAGTTCCATTTGAAGGCTATAAATGGGCCAATTTCGAGCTATGGAAAAGAGGAGAAATAATTCAACTTTGAGAGCAAAGTTACTCTAGAGAAATTATTTACTTCGTATTGAATCTGCATCCCTTTGTCCTTTAAGTCTGAACACAATGTCCAGCCCCCAAGCTCTTCCCTTATTGATTGAGAACTTTATTGTCTCTCTTCTATGAGCTTGCCTTTGGTGGAGGATTGAAGTGGTGGAGGCCCAGCTGGAAGGAACTTAGTTTCTAAGTTTCGAATCGTGCCGACACGAGAGTCTGTAACATTTTCACTTATGTTGATCATATATTAATAGAAATACTCTTTTCCCGTCCAATTGATATCTTGCAAATATTTGAATTATTATTCCATGGGCATATTTGTCATGTTTATTAATGGATTATGCTATTGAAAGTGCTAACATAATTTATTATCACCATATGCTTGTTTTTCTTGGTTGTTGAGGACTAGTTGCAGGTATATTGTTTTGGGTCAAGTGCTCAACGGTGGACTTCATCGAACATCTGGACGAGGTAGGCCTTTTATCTTGTCTTGCTAGCATATTTGTTTACATAGCATACTTGAGAAGAGAGTTGGTTTCTACAATCATTTCCTTCTGTTGTGGTTTACCCTAGCCATAGAGAGATTTTCCTCGTAACAGAATTGGCGACCATACTGGGGAATGAATCTTCTTTCTTAGGGTTTAGAGTACTTTTCTCCTTAGATTTCTCTCATTCCTATTGTGTTTCTTATCGTATCATTGCTTGATAGCCTCTGTTCACTATGGGTCTGAGTTTTTCAGCCTTCTCCCTTGCCTGGCTTTGTTTTTAAAACATATACATGATTTTTGGCTTGACAGTCGCGTATATACGTGGGTTGTCCCTCTACGAGCTGCATACATACACTTTGTTTTCCTAAACAATCGTGTACATAAGCCTTCTTTGCTTGTTTGTTGGGTTTGGTGGTTGTTGGGTGGGATTTGATGTTTGTTGAGCCTTCTTGGTTCTCTGTAGTGACTATTAAGTGCCTGTGGGATGATAGGAAACTTGTCTGGGGTTGAATTTTTGGGCGAAGTGTTTTTCATCACCTTTCATTTTGATTGTCCTTGCACATTGGGTTGGGTGTCTTGTTGCTTGGTATCCTACTTGAGTTTTCTGTTTCTATACACATTAGAGCTTATATATCAAGTTGTTGTTCAGTCCATGCATTTTCACTTTCCTTATATTGAAAATACAAAAATATTAGGCATTTTGCATTGCTTGGCATTTTTTATCTTTTGAGTCTTGGTCATTAGCTTAGTGCATGTAATGAAAGATTGCATTTTTACTTCAGAATTGCAAAGTTGAAATTGAAAATTGCATTTGTGATTAGAAGCATATCATTCATTGAAAATTGAAGTTAGGACTTTGCATTATATTCATATTTACTTTTCTTGTTGAGTCTAACATCATGAGTTTCACTACCATACTTTTTTGAGTAATCACGGCCACTAAAATTAACGCTATAATTTAAAATTGATTAGTCACGATTTTATTTTCTAGGGTGCACAAACTAGCTTAGGATTAGTGCATTGGAATATGATTTTGTGAGTAAACTTCTCCAAGGAAATTAAATCAACATATGTTTCTGACAAGGGAGTGGAGAAATCCATTGTATATTTGGTAATATTAGGAGGCTCCGCTCACACCAAAGTTAATCCCGAGGTCGCACAAAGTTGGTTGAAGGGATATCCCCCCGATACCTTCTTAGTGTCAGAGATATTTCTGGGGATCTATTCATATCTGGGGATCTTGTTAGCGCCTTTACCTCCGTGAGAGGTGGTACTTTCAAGGTTTCGGGCTTTGTTACCCTGCCCATAAGGTGGACCTGACTTACGACTGCTCGCCCGTGCATCTGTTATACATTGATTGCTTAGTTGCTTGACTTAGGTGCCACATAGGTTACTTGCAGGGGTTATTCTGCAGGTACCTTGGGTCAGATAAGGGTCGGACATCACACATCCTTTATGGAGGATTACCTCTCGGGGGGGATCTGACCGACTGGTTGTTAAGCCCACGATGCCCCTTATAACTGATTATGTTACCTCCGATCTTTAGCAGGGAGTCTCAAGCCCCTCTTGGGCGAGACATACTTTCTTTAGGGAGGGAGGCCACTTTCATCCACTTTACCCCATTTGTGTGCATATTGGTCGTTTGAATTTTGGTGTGCTCTTTGATTACTAGTTGGCCTTAGGATTTATTTTTTGTCTTTAGAGTCTTAAGTCATTGTGGAGTCGGACCTACGTCCCCGTTGGTCCCGTCGCTTGTTACAGTTACCACTGGATTTCGAGTCTTTTCCTTCCAAAAGGCATAGAGTTATTAGACGTGGTACACACACCTCCACTGTTGAGACTTGTGATTCTACAAGGATGAGTACTGAACCTAGTCTTCAGAACACTGGAAGCCCTTCGACTCCCACACCCACTATAGTTAATGGCACCCCTTTGACTCCTGCAACCACAATGGTTGTAGTGCCGAAGGCACCTATAATTACTATGGATCGGCCTATAGTGAATGCTCAATCTCTTGCCTCGAACCCTTTTGGGTCTCTTGGTCATTCACCGGGCTATAATGCTCAGTCCATCCCTATGGCCTCTAGTCCTTTTTCCTATGGTATGTCGAACTTTACTTCGCAGTTTTTGAACGCCATCCCACCTGTTGGCCCTAATGCTAGCATTGGGCTTGGGGGAACTACACCTCCTTACACTCAATTTTCGTTTGGTGGTTCTCAAATCCCTCAAACGACTCCTAATATGGGAGGCATTCTTGCTTTTAACCTCGGGTGTAATCCTCTTTCTTTCGGGTGGAACAACCAACCCGGAGGACAAGCTTTTGCTCAATTTTCATTCTATACCCCTACCTCCTAGATGCCAATTCCAACCAACACATTTGGCATGACAAATCCACCTCTATCCTCTAGATTCATACCCGGAGGAGGTTAATTTCACGCTTTGGGAAACCCCTGACCCAGATCCAATCCAGTTGGGGGCAATTTTTATAACCCCCATCAAAATATTCATACTGGGATGATGCCCAACCAACCTTTTATGAATCATCCTGGAGGAGGGTCTTACAATCCTGGACAGGGCCATGGTTCTTACCAGAACCTTGGATGGGCTGCAGTTCCTCAAACATAATCTTTCCAGGGAGCTTGGGGCCATATGTTGCAACCCCATCTCCCTTTTCTAGCCACGCTTAATCTACTAGACTTGTATAACTTGATGAATGACCTTGTGAGTCATGATCCTACATGGCCCCCTGTCCCCACCAAGCTTCCTTTGGACATTCCAAAATTCGAAGGTAAGGATGGTGAGGATCCTGGTGATCACGTTACCACCTTTCACTTATGGTGCTCCTCGAATTCCCTTAATGACGATTCCATTCGGTTAAGATTATTTCAATGCACCCTAATTACGGTCGCTGGGAAATGGTATATCAAGCTACCTAGGGGGGCATATGTGACCTTTAGTCAGATGGTGTTGGTCTTCCTTAACCACTTGTAACTGTCGGTTCGTTGTGATGTTGGCCTAGAAATTCTGTCGACTTTACGCTAGGACACAATCACTCATATCTCAGATCATATCCAGGAGTGGCATAGATGGAAGAGGTTGATTAAGACCTCCATACCCCCAACCTTTCTTTTAGAATGGGTTTCTTAAGTCTTTGCAGCCTCCTATCTCGAAGGATGTTGCTACATCCGAGGTTACCACTGAGGAAGAAGCGATCTACAAAGCCCAACAATTAGATCTTATATATGCTCAGTCTGGGATGTTATACCACATTCTTCCGGATGCACTGTGGTCAACTTATGACCCTAGAGAAAATCTCGAACCTCATGCCGATGGCATTGTAGTCTCCTCCAATGTAAAATCTGTAGACTCGATGATAAGCCATTTGAAAGAGTTGTCTCTAAACCATTTTGCAGGAGGGACAACCTCGTATGTGTCTTCCAATCCCACTCAGTCGACGGATGTACATTCTGTGTAATCGTCGGCCGGCCCAAATGGTAAGCAACAACCAGGCAGGAATAAGAAGAAAGGATGTAATAATCGTAAGGGTGGAAAAAACAATAATAAACCCAAGGACAATGGTAATAATGAGAAGACGAATAATAATGTTGGAGAGGGAAAGAGAGAAATATGTAAGGTGAAATTTCCCTGTAAGCTTTGTACAAACGACCACCTTACTCATTTATGCCCCAAACTTGTGAAAGTTGTGAGGCTATTATCTCTACCACCTGTCGTGCTAACGAATCCTTTTCCACATAACCATCACATGGCCTCAAGTTCCTCAAACGTCGAAAATGCGGCTGGTGGGAGTCAAAATCTGTCGTTGCAAGATGACGACCATTTGTGTATCAATATGGTCGATGTGAAAGTTAATGTAGCCACTCGATCTCAAGATTATAGCTCTTCACAGGCTATATCTGGTCTAGAATCTCCTCCTCCTCCTCCGGAGATGACTTTACAGATTGAAAAACTAGAGCCACTGCCTCATATTCTGAAAGGAGTACTCAAGCACTCTACCCACAATCCAAATGCTAGAGCCTCCCATAACTACTCTATTATTGAGGACCTAGGTCAAACCCCTTGTGCGATGTCGGCTTTGGAGGTACTCCAAATGTGTCCTTCACAGAGGAATGTCTTACCATCTGCATTAGGAGCTCTAGAACCTAGTGGCTCAAAAGTTATCAACTTTCACATCACAGATGTGAAGCCCCGCTTGCCTAACCATGTGGCATTCCAAATCCACGTGGAGTACTCAAAGTATACCATCAAACGTGTGATTGTTGATGAAGGTGTTGCTACATGTGTGATGTCCCTGATCTGTTGGAAAGCTCTCGTTTCTCGGATTCTTTCTAAATCATTGAACATGTTGACTGCTTTTGACGGTCATTCCTTCTGCCCTCAGGATATTCTTCTTGCTTTTTAGGTCCAGTTAGGTGGAAATACGGTAGAGGTGGAGGTCGAGGTAGTTGATGTGCCTCTTGATTATAACTTGTTACTAGGAAGCAATTGGACCTATGCTATGGTCGTTGTCATATCGTCTTTCTTCCGTACTCTTTGTTTTCCTCATGAAGGGAAGATCGTGACAATTGACCAGTTATCCTTTGCGTACGCTAGTCCCAATGCATCTGTTGGACCGTCAATCCCTGTGATCAACAATTCTCAGTCGGCAACTGAGAATGTCGGTGTCGAAATGTAATCTTCCCTTATGGGTACTTTCGACTTCATGGCACCAATCCACCATGTTTACACCATGTCCAGTAGGCCAGTTTCGACAGGGAGGTCCATTCCTTTCCACACTTCCTATTTTAGTGATCTGTGGACCCTACCTTCCTTGACTTCGTCTTGTGAAGGTTAGTCGCACGCTGGAATGACCATGCCATTATCGACAACAAATATTGTGTATCAATTTGTTCTTGACTCTTCCGCTGATCCCAATCCTGTTACCTCACCGGCGGACGAGGAGGATCATGTTCTTAGGCCTGTGTGGGCCACTTCATTGTCTTTTTCACATGACTGCCTCGATGAGACTTTTCATTTGGACGAAGCTATCATCGAAGCCATGAATGGTTCCGATAAACCTTGGGATGATATGCATCATCTCTCTTATTTCCTCCTAGAGCTTGAAAGAATCGAACAAGATGACTTTCGATCTACTTTGAGTGAGATAGTCGGTCACGTTGTAGATCCACTTGATACACACAACATTTATGTCGAAGGAAATATGGTGAGTATTTCTCCTACTGTCACGATTGATATCTCTCGTACCCCTGGAAATATTGAAAATGTACATATCGGTGTGGATTGTTTGCCAGAAGAAATCATGATCTACACTGAACTCTTCAAGGAATTTTGAGATGTGTTTGCTTGGTCATATGAAGAGATGCCAGGAATCGACCCTCGTATTTTCGAGCATGAGATTATAACTTATCTGGATGCTAAACCTATTCGACAACGTCTTAGAGCGGTCAATCCCCGGAAGGCCCCTGCTATTAAGGCAGAGGTGGAGAAGCTACTTAATGTTGGCTTCATCTACCTGGTTCCCTTGACTGAATGGGTATCCAATCCCATTCCTGTGAATAAGAAGCAAGGAACTATCTGTGTATGTATGGACTTTCATGATCTGAACAAGGTCTGTCCTAAAGAAAACTTCCTGACACCTTGCATGGATCAGATTCTCGACGTGTGTGGGAAGCGAAGTATTTTCTTTTATGGACGGATTTTCAGGGTATAACCAGATTTAGATTAAATCTGAGGATCAACACAAGACGCCATTTATTTTTCCTTGAGGTACTTTCACATACCGGAAAATGCCTTTCGGCCTTAAAAACGCTGGAGCAACCTTCCAACATTCCATGACCTTTGCATTTCATGATCTTAAGCATATAGTCGAAGCTTACTTGGATGATCTTGTTGCTCACTCTTGTAAGAGAGAAGATCACTCTACACACCTTCGGCTTGTTTTTGAAAGATGTCGTTACTATAGAATCTAGTTGAACCCTCATAAGTGCATCTTTTGCGTTAGGTCTGGTCGCCTTTTGGGATTTCTAGTTTCTAAGACCGTGATAATGGTATATCCTTTAAAGGTTGAGGCAATACTTCGATTGTCTCCCTTGCATACTATTAGACAACTTCAAGGTTTACAGGGGAAAGATAAATTTCTACGTCAGTTTATAGTAAATTATGCCAATATCACTAAGGGTTTCATGTGTCTTTTGAAGGACACCTATTTTATCTGGGATGAGCGAGCCCAGGAGTCCTTTGATGCTTTGAAGAAAGCCTTGGTATTGGTGCCTCTGTTGAAGTCTCCTGACTACATTAGGGATTACTTGCTTTATATCGTTGCATATGAGGAGACGATTGGTATGGTGTTGGTTCAAGAGGATGATGAGATCCACGAGCACGTCATCTACTATCTTAGTCAAAACCTAATCGGTCTTGAGCTTAATTATTCTCATGTTGAAAATCTAGCTTTGGTTGTCGTCCACGCAGTCCAACGTTTATGTCATTATATATTACTTTGCAAGACTACTGTGGTTGTCGATGTTAATCCATTTCAATACGTCCTTACTAGGAGTATCATACGGGGGAAATATAATAAATGGATTGTCATTTTACAAGAGTTCGATCTCGATTTTGCTTCTGCAAAATCCAAGAAATCACTAGTCTTTGCAGAGTTAATATCCAACTTTCCATGATTAGACATGAGGATGTTATCCATGTTGATTTGTATGCGGACGAACACATTTTTCTTGTCTCGTCATCTGACCCCTGGTATGGAGACATTGTTCTCTATCTTCAAACTTTGAAGTTCCCTCAGCATCTCTCACGAGATGATCAACAACATGTAAGGTACCAAGCTAAGAATTATACTATCGTCAACGACACCTTGTATCATCGAGGAATAGACAATATCTTGAGTCGTTGTTTAACTCACAGAGAAGTTGAGTCAATACTAAATGATTGCCACAGTGGAGCTTGTGGTGGTCACATATCCGGGCTTGCAACAACCCAAAAAAAATTATGAGTTGGTTATTTCTGGCCTTCTATATTTAAAGATTGTATTGAAGCGATTAAGAAGTGTCACCTCTGCCAGGTGTTCACTCGAAAAATGAGCTCGCATCCAGCCCCTCTTCACCCAGTCATTACCGTTGGTCCCTTCACCAAGTGGGGGGTGGTCTTCGTGGATTGCAACCCAACTTTGGTTGGGGGCATCGACACATTATCGTGGTCATCGACTACTTTACTAAGTGGGTCGAGGCCATGCCTACAGTTAAATCTGACGGGAAGACTATCACCTTCTTCGTATTTAATCAAATTATCGCTCGATTCAGTATCCCGAGTGAGATTGTCATTGATCATGGTAGTCACTTTCTGAACAAAATGATGGAAGAACTAGCATCTAAGATGGGGTTTATACATGGTCACTCTTCTCCTTATTACCCCTAAGAAAATGGACAAGTAGAGGCTGTCAACAAGTCTCTCAAGACCATTTTGCAAAAAACTGTCAGCCAGAGTAAGTCCGACTGGCAGATTATGTTATATCCTGCACTCTGGGCATACTGAACCTCGGTCAAGACTGCCACCGGATTTTCCCCTTTCCAGTTAGTACACAGTGTGGAGTCAATTTTACCTATTGAATGTGAAATCCCTTCTCTTAAGTTGGCAGTCATGCTCCTACCTGGCACTTCCGATCTCCAGCGACGCCTTGTACACCTAGAGAGTCTTGACGAGTAGTGTTGAGACACCTCTACAACTATCGAGGTGAACAAAAGACGTGTCAAGGTCCATTACGATAAGTATGTCTGTCCTCAGTTGTACGTTGAGGGTGACTTGGTCCTCTTATATGATAAAGCCAAAGAACCACTGGGATCATGCAAGTTTAAACCCATGCGGCATAGTCCTTATATCATGCGACGTGTCTTAGAAAAAGGAGCCTATGAGTTAGAATATTATGAAGGGAATATGTTGGCCGAGCCCAGGAATGGGCTCTACTTGAAAAGATATTACGCTTGAGCCCCAAGCTTAGGCGGAACTCTTTGTATACTAATGTAATTTAGTGTATATATCTTTTCCCTTTCTTTTCGTCTTCAACTTGCTTATCGAGTTTTCCCTTGGTTGACAAATGTCAACGGAGTCTTCAGTCTACCTAGGATTCATAGACGGAGCCAGTCATCATACACAGAACTTGGCTTCCGTAGCTTGGGTGGTTTACTCACCCAAGGGCCTAATGGTGTCTTTAGGTGGCATATGTCTAGGGCCATCCATGAATAATGTGGTCGAATATAACGTTGTTATAGAACTTTTGCGCGATGTTATCTCACATGGAATTCGCTCTCTAGAGGTTCACCTGGATTCCCAGTTAGTAGTATGTCAGTTGAACGACAATT
This sequence comes from Picea engelmannii, assembly GCA_009831015.1. Classification (NCBI taxonomy): domain Eukaryota; kingdom Viridiplantae; phylum Streptophyta; class Pinopsida; order Pinales; family Pinaceae; genus Picea; species Picea engelmannii. The sequence goes on along the minus strand of ML778369.1, from coordinate 883,159 downwards.
ACCGTGTGTGTGATCCTACTTTACTCAGACGATTCCTACGGGTACGTCGTTTAGAACGTCAGTTTGATTTTATTACTTATTATCACATTCCTAGGAGTTCTAATCATGTATATGATGTTTATGCTAATTTCGTTTTAGATTGGCATTTGTCACATAACTAAAGCAAAGAAAACCATCTCATCAATGTACACATTGTAATATAAGTAAAGTTGAAGATCCTTGTTTTATATATATTTCAAAAAATATGGTGTTTATAGTACAAAATTGGGGCTAACACCCTCAATACACATATACAGTCGATACTACAATATCCACGACATCTATGCATGTGGTGCTATATGTGTGTCATGGTAACAAACTATGGCGTTTGCGAGAT
>ML778369.1:866482-880390 GCA_009831015.1 Picea engelmannii | reverse complement strand
TTATCAAGTGGTAGAGGCTTACCAAACACGGGTGCCCTAGTTAGATCCCCTGCTTTATTTGGTGCCCATGCATAGATTTTTTTCATAGGACCAGGAGTCCCTTATAGCTAGTACATGACTTTATGTTGAGCCTCATTTCTCACTCATAAACATGTTGCCTTATACCTAGAGGACTCCCAACCAAGTTTAATTTAAGCTCTTTTTCAACTCGTTTTCAAAAAGCAAAAAGATTGTCGAATGAACTTGTCTCTTTCACACTTATAAATTGGATTTTAAAGGACATCTATTTGGCACAAGTTTATCCCTTTTTCACACCAAGTAGACTAAATGTCATGAAAAAGGACATTTTTTGGCATTAAATTGTGATTGCATCTCATGCCATTGCTTGCAGTATTGAGCCTTTAGTCGGTTCTCGCTTTGTGTTATAAACGGTTTGCCTCAGCAGTTTTTGCATCCTCAACCAAGCAGAGCCTCGTTTATACCCTTCGCAATTTGACACCCTATACTTAGGAGGGAACATTCCCCTGAGTGTCCATCTCCCGCATGCATCTCCTTGCATTGAGCATAGGTATGTTCCACTGCTGGAACTAGTTTTGATTACTTGTGATACTCGCTTCCTCCTCTGTATCGTAGCATTCATTTGTCTATGAAAAAACAAAAAAAGATGGGCAAGAAGGGAGTATTATCTTATATTGGCAGCAGTCGTGTCGCCTTTGAACAGAGCACAAAGTTATTGAGTCCATTTGTCATCATAATTTTGGGATTAGCATGACCTTAGGAAGCTGAGCTCGTTATAGAGTCTTCTCTACTGACTGGTTACTCTTCCAGTCCCTATATAGAATTTCATTGATGCCTCCTACATCTCATGGTTTCATCATTGAGTCTATGCTGTCAGAGTCTTCCGTATGTCTCATGTTCTTGTTCAAAGGAATTCTATCAAACTATGTTGGCCACTTCTCAGAACTCTTGACTTTGCATGTCGACCATACCCTCAGTTTGTCTCAGAGTCACATGATATTGTATTCCTATCACGCACCCTAGTCCTACTTTCATCATTGGTAGGTAACCTTGAACCCAACAATCGACATTTCATCATTGGTCATTAACTGGGTGGTTTCCCTTATGCTCGAAGGTAAGACATCTATTCACACATTGGGATTCATGCAATGTCTTGGATGCCATTAGCCTTATTGGTGGTTTCATCGCCTTTGTTAGCAGTTTTCCTCATTGTATGTTATTCAAAGAGTCTTTTTCGTGTAATGCTTGCACTTGGCACACGCGAAAGACGCACAGGGTCGTTGGTTCATGAACATGTTCTTTGTCTGATTTCCTCCAAATCATGAAGCTCCTACTTTGTACCTCGTGTTGACTGATGAGAGATGCCTTAATGCTCTCCTTTCAATGGGTCTCATTCCATCAACTTCAGCTCATTTATTCTGGAAACAGGACCTAGAGTCTTATGAGTACCTTGAGGCTTGCAGTCATTAGTGGCAGGTTCTCTCGCCATCGACAGTTGGGAATAAATTAATGTCTCCTGATTGATGGATTCTTCAGGTGTTCGACACCAACTCCTTTATTCACCCTTGTAAGAATGTACTTGGTGCCTTGATACCTACTTTCATTATCGGTAGGTTGTCTGGCGTTTGTTAACGATATACCTCAATGACTAGTAATCAAACAATGTCTCATTGTGTTCAACCTCAAATCCTTTATCCACATGATGTAGGCTTGCACCCTTGGCGGATTGTGTAGAAGACTTGAAGACATCAGTATGTGGCCGTAGCTTTTCTGAGTTGTTGCTTCCTTTTCATTGGACCGATACCTATATGACTTCAGTGATCATGGGAGATCAGATTGTACTCCATTGTATACAGATATCTTCAGATTGATTTTGAGATTGGTTCTACTGAGCCTTGTTCGTGATTGTGACAACTTTTGGCATGTAACCGCATTTGTATTTTCCCATTCATAACCACAGACAATTGTTTGGTATATTTTCACATGGATCTGCAGTGTAATTCTATTGGTATCCATGTATGCAAAGTCAATGCAGAATGTAATGAGCAACTAGTTCTTCTAGTTGGTTCCCCATCACTCCACTTCTGGGTTGTTTATAATGTATTTCAGCCATCGTAGATACTCCTCTGACCTCACACATTAGGGGGCATCTGTTATAGCAAGATTTGCCTCACCCTATGCAATCTTGCACAAAAGGCCTTTTTCCATTTCTCTGTGCAGACTTATCATCCATGTTTGTAAATCCCAGAGCTAAAAACACATATTTTCCACATGTACGCACCTTGCCTACTATACAACATGCATATACGTAGGTTGCATCACTACAGCCTGTGTACATCGGGATTTGTGCCCAAAAAATGAAAATTAGTGTCAGATTTCCATGTCATGACAAGAGATCTATGATCCTTGGCCTTACATATACTGGAAATGTTATGACTTGGCCCTTCAATTCCATTTGAAGGCTATAAATGGGCCAATTCCGAGCTATGGAAAAGAGGAGAAATAATTCAACTTTGAGAGCAAAGTTACTCTGAAGGAATTATTTACTTCATATTGAGTCTGTATCCCTTTGTCCTTTAAGTCTGAACACAATGTTCAACCCCCAAGCTCTTCCCTTATTGATTGAGAACTTTATTGTCTCTCTTCTATGAGCTTGCCTTTGGTGGAGGATTGAAGTGGTGGAGGCCCATCTAGAAGGAACTTAGTTTCTTGGTTTTGAACCGTGCTGACACAGAAGTCTGTAACATTTTCACTTTCGTTGATCATATATTAATAGAAATACTCTTTTCTCATCCAATTGATATCTTGCAAATATTTGAATTATTATTCCATGGGTGTATTTGTCATGTTTATTAATGGATTATTCTATTGAATGTCCTAACATCATTTATTGTCACCATATGCTTGCTTGGCTTGGTTGTTGAGGACTAGTTGCAGGTATATTGTTTTGGGTCAAGTGCTCAACATTGGACTTCATCGAACATCTAGACAAGGTAGGCCTTTTATCTTGTCTTGCTAGCATATTTGTTTACATAGCATACTTGAGAAGAGAGTTGATTTCTGCAGTCATTTCCTTCTGTTGTGGTTTACCCTAGCCATAGAGAGATTTTCCTTGTAACACCAAGCATTGAAAGAAATGCAGAGTGCACCACTTCCTTTCCTACCTCCAATAAGTGCACTACTGGAAATGGAAACTACTAGAGTGAAACTATCGATGAAACTAGTATATGGAAGCAACCGATGAAACTAATAATAGAGTGAAACCACTAGTAGGACCCGGGACGAAAATACCCATGGGAATTGTAGATGGGATGCAAAACGCATAGAGAAACTAGTATGCGAAGTTGAGCCAAGAACAAGGATGTAAGAGAAATGAGCATAGTAGATGGGATGTGTGGCAAGGATAAATCTCATCCCTAATGGGGACTAGTTGTGCCTACCACTAAAACATCAAATGGAGCCCAACCAATAGGACATTACAATGGCTTGCAGAGTCGAACCAATGAGATAACAAAATGGCTTGTAGAGCTAAACCAACAGGTTATATGAGAATGGCGAGTAGAGCAGAACTAATGTTGAGAAGAGATGAACTAATGTTGAGCACGAAAAGTATGACACGAACTAGCATACTTGAATTTTGAATGCTTGCATTTCCCGAAATGCCTACTAGAGGGACATCATCCCTGTTACCACTCATATTCACATGAGTGGTAATTACATATTTTAGGGGTAACTTGTAGGGATGCTAAGGGACTACAAATAATCACCTATTATTTTTGCTTGAGGATATTCCTTCTTGGATGACTGATCTTCAATGATGTTGTTTGAGGATGGGTGAGCATGGTGATTCTCTTTGATGTTGATGTGGTTGATGATCTTCACCGTCTTGGTTTCTTTTCTTCATGATCACTTGATGATGCTCCTTGGGACTATGATGTGATATGCCATTGATCAACTTACTGGTGATAGTTCATTACTTCATGGCAATGCTCCTTGCATGATTTTATGGAGGTTTTAACATTTAAGATGATATGGCCCTTGTGGAAGAAGGCTTTAATGTTTGATGATGTTTGACAAGATAAACAAATACTTTCATGAAATTCCCACCTTCTTTCCATATAGACTTTATGCCACTTGATTTCATGATGTTTGAGGGTAATTTGGCACTTTAAGGATAAATAATAGGTTGATGTTGTTTTATTTGGGTTGTTTGATGGAGATTTTTGTTGGTATCACCATATTTATAGTGCCTTTCTTAACCCATTTTCCACTAATACCCAAAATGAATATGATAGTTGATCTCATTGTGTTGAACAACAGTACTATTGTACTTGTATTCAAGATTCATACACATGATTTTGTTTGTTGTCCTATAGTTATTTAAGAGTATAAGATAACATACTCATTTAATGAAACGCTATCAGAGACATGGTGTTGTCGTCTTATAGATTCAAGCAAGAATTATAACAAGTTAAAGGTTGTAGCAAGAAGGATATCATTGAATGATGTGATGTATAATGACTATGGATCTCCGTCTATTTGTGATTTTACTTACATACATGTCATTTGGGGTGCACTAATTGAACATTATACTATCTTGTCCTAAAACACACTTGATTGCAACATTATGAAATTGAGATTGAAAGGTAACATTAACATAAGAAAAACTCTTGCTAGACTTGTGAGCATTGTTACTCCTAGGTCTCATCAGCCCTCCACCTTCTCATATTGCTCATGATCAGATCTAAACTTTAATCTGATGACAGGATAATGCATACCCAACATTAGATGGAAAATTGAAGAAAATCCGTGCACATCTTTAAGGATGGATAGATCAAAGGCATGTGGCAAAGTGTTCCCTTAGCACGACACTTAGATATTACAACAACATATTACAATTTCAAGATGATGTTCTAACTCATCAAATTCATATCCTTTTCCAACAAGCAGAAAGGGATTCCTATAGCAAACCATTAGATCACTAAAATCCCTAAATCAAATGTGTGTGGTCGTTCCAGAGGGAATAATTATAGATGCATTTATAGCCTCTAATGAATCAATTTTAGGAGTAACAAATCAACATAATTGAATCCATTTTTTAGGCCAACATGAGTGGAATGTTTTAAATTTTGTGAAAGAAGCTAACCTACCTCAAGCAAAAGCCTAGAGTCGATCTATCTCCAACAAATTACCTAGGATGACCTAGTTTGAAATCAGGAGTAAAAAAGTACAAATAAGCATTAGGGGCGCCTTCTTTGTGATGGATATTGGTGCAGATCATATCACAATTAAGGTGCCTAATTTCAAGGTTGAAGGGTTCATAATCATGACATTGTTCATGGTTGTTTTGTTGAATGTGTGGTAACACTTTCCGAGATGTTCTTGCTAAGGTATAAAATTACTAATGGTCTGATTGAAGCGCCAAATAAGCAAAGAATGGGCAGAGCTGAAAATTCACATTATAACAACACTATTATGTACATAATCCCCGAAAAGAGTGAGTAAAGGATGATGGAATTTATAGAGTAAAAACTAATACACATATTTGGTTCAGATCTAGAAGAATTCTAAGCAACAGATTCTAGGGCAGCATTCTCAAACATATTGACAAGGGCCATCATAGGCAACGAAATTTGTAAGCACCATTATTTGTCAGTGGTCCAGATCTGAAAACACAACAATAAGGTCATCTTCTTATGTTAAAAAGACACTAGATGACGTAATATCTCACATACAATCAAGTAGATATTATTACAGTGCTTAAACTAAAAAGGGGGAAGCATATTGACCTTGTTTTATTGAAGATCAATAAATGAAGATTCTTTCCATGCATGTCCTCAACACATACATCATTAAGTGGGTGAGTTTTGGGTCATTATGGCATTGTTTATAAGCACAAGACTTGCAAAAACAACATGAAGAAGAGACTAACAGAAGGTTATAGTCAGAACTAGTTGTTGTAATGGCAACACCCAAACATCAAGGACATCCCATCTTGAAATATGACATAGTAGAACAACCATAGGGGCTACTCTAGAAATCTCAACTAAGTATTAAAACACATGCTAGTCATGTGTCAAGGAAGAAGCTTATAGATTTGAATATCAACCAATTGTTTCGGGACATGGTTTTACACTTGAGCACATGGTTTTGCACTTACCATTGGAGCTGGAGTTTGGCCCATTCTCCATGAGGGCTTCCGCCTATTCTTGTGTCTATTTGGTTCTTCATTACTTCATCTACCCCGGGATCATCCATATGTGCCACTTGGACATCTATATCTCATCTGTTGGAAAGACCTTGTCTACTAGTCACACATATGAATGATGTTAGTTACTTGCACACTCATTCATGGCTTGCTTTGAGGAGATCACATGTACATGTTCCATGATCATTTATTGAGGTCATTCTACTTCATGCATGCTTATCTCACATGTGGACACACTTGTCTATACTACTATTTTGAGATCCTAGACTTGGTCTACCCTCAAGCCAAGAAGGTACCCTCATTTATTGGCTCTATATTTGGAAGGTTGCTACAACCAACTCCTTATTTTATTCGTTGTCGACTTAGCTCTTGGAGTTAGTTAGATACGAGTTTCATTTTGAATTGTTTCCAAGATTATTTTAATGTAACCTCATAAAGACGATTGTGGATCTCATCAATCTATTTCTACTTTTAGTAAAAGGTTTGTTAGGGAAGAATATTTTATGATTATTCGTAGGAGAACTAATGGATCTAGAAAACAATCCATTGTTTATTGTATGAGGAGTTAAAACTCAAACCTATATAAGGGCTTGTTCTCTCCATTTACAACTTGGATTTTGTTGAATGAAAGAACTTGTGAGTAAAATAGCTCCAAGCTTTGGAGTAAATGTGTGTGTCTTTGTGTAAGTTATGGTGTATATTATGACAATTTTTTTTTTTATGTGTGGCAGATTTGTTTTAGGCACACCATTGCAAGTTGTTTTTGTAGGTTTTAAATGCTAAAGTCAATCAAGGGCCATAGAAGAGCAATTTGTTACTTTGTAAAGGGCTATGATAATTGGTTTCCTCCCTTTTTTCTTATTTCCTTTTGTGCCACTTACCTTTAGGATTAGTACATTAGATAATAGACATCAATTGATTCTTAATGTTTGTAACTAATCTTCAAGTAGGGGTTACCCATTTGATTGCCTTGATGTTGATCTAGTATATACCCTCTCCACCATTTACCTGTAGATCTAGCAACCAAATTAGGGTTGCTATAGGGCACACCACATTGATTGCTCATAGCCCCTAATCTTTCACTAGAACAACACTATGAGATTGTGTACATGACCCCATAACCCAAGCGGGCAAGGCATTGGTCTCCATTTCATCCACTACTCAAACAAACACAATTTTTTTTTGTTTTTTTTGTTTCACGTTGCTAAGCTCTTTTTCACTTCCACTACTACTACATACACATTGAACTTAGTAACCCATAGGGAAACCCCCCTTGGTTAGGATTCCATTTACCTAAGCCTAAAGTGTAGATGAGAGTTGATGAGGTGACAATGGCCAACCTCCTAGTTCCACAAGGCCAATACTCTATATTTGGGACTTTAATCTAAAGGTATTGGTTTGTGTGGTAAAAATTCCAAGTGATGCCACTCACCTTGAAAGGCTAGTTAGGGGGCCATCATGGTCGGTAATGTTGTTGTGTTGTGATGCCTCCATTTTACACTGATCCCATGTCGTCGTCTGCGCACTTGAGGTGTAGTGGCAACCACTCATAGCACATACCGCATCACACTCGCTTGCAAGTGCTAGTCAAAATATGTTGCATTATGTTCAAAGGTGCTTATATTTTGTTTATCCATCTTGCCATCCATTTATCTCATTATTCCTTGGCAAGGACACCATGGTCCTCGATGTGGCACTGATAGGGTTGGAATTTGAAAATGAAACAACCTGTCAAATTTGACGGTTTTGATAACTACGTTACCCGTTTTGACATTTTTAATGAAGAATGATGACGTTTATGAGGAATTTTTAACTGTATTTGATGGGCATATTGTCTCCTATAGGCAATTTTCCTATCAAAGTCCATCCATGGGTGTTATATGAATACCCCATTTTTAATGAAGAATGATAATGATTATGAGGAATTTTTAACTATATTTGATAGGCATATTACTCCTATTTTCCTATCAAAATTCATTCCTATATGCACCTGGATCACGAGCTCACTCATGGGCCTAATTACCAACGGTTTGGGATGAGCAGTGGTAACTCGGGAGCAATCTTCCCTCCGGAGTTTCGCTTTTCAGGGAAAATCTGACTAAATTTTCAGGGGTAGTCTGAGTTTCGCATGGATCAAAGTTCCATGCATTTTAGAACCTTACCCTAGAGCTTTTGCCCCATTTGAAACCAACCCAGATGCTAGAAAATCGATCAAAATTCTGGATTGACCGAAAATATAAAAATGGACTGCCAGAAAACCGGCCAAAAAAATAACTCGTATGAAAGATTACTCCCGAGTTAGCCCACTCCCTTATGAATACTTGGACTTTTAACTCTCAAAATAAAATAAATAAAACCCTATCCATGGTAAGTGGGTGAATGTATTTTGAAGTGAAATAAACAGGGCTTAGCCCATTTGATATCGAGATAGGGCTTAGCCCATTTGATATCGAGACAGCATAGCGATAGATTTTACTTTGAAGTGAAATAAACAGAGAATAGGCCATTTGATATCGAGACAGCATAGCGATCAGATCTTAAGCCCATTTGACTCGGAGAGAGCAGAGCGATGCTATTCACCTCCCAGAGAGTGCCCTCACCGACAAAATATCTTAAGCTGCTATGAAGTTTACAGAAAAGAAAACACATTACGGCTGGTCATGTATTCTTCATCCTGCAGATCCAAGTTTGTTCGACATATTCCTTCCGGTACATATGTTTTTAACTGTTCCAAATCTGGTTCAGCTTTTAATAAAAACGGCCATGAGAGGGAAGGACAAGGGCCTAGTAAAAGCCTCGAGCAGGACGAACAGAATAAATGCCAAAACGGTGGAAAAAATAAAGTCCAAGGACAAAATTTGGAGCAGAACGACTTAAGAATACGCAAAAACGGATCAAAACCTGAAACCCAATTGAAATACGGAGAGAACATATTGAATGGCTCTGATTTTTGGCAGCTGAAAGGTGAAGACAACACGGGAAGGGCAGGCGTGCGTCCAGGTTTTAAGGAGAATGGAAATGGGTTCTCAAACTCCGAGGAAAATCTAGAGTCTGTAAAACGTGGATATGGCTCGCCAGGGTTAAAATACAATATAGGGTCTAAAGAAAATGTTAAGGACAAACCGGGGTTTCGGGAAAATTCAAATGAATCTCAAGGGTACATGGATAATACAAGGTTTGAGGATATCTCCAGCCGATTTCAAGGGTTTAAGGACAATCTAGAGTTTCAGGAAAATTTAAATGGATCTCAAGGGTTTAAGGGCAGTCCAGGGTTCAATAGAAATATAAATGGATCTCAAAGGTTTGACGGCAATCCCGGATTCCCTGGAGATTCCAATGTATCTGAATGGTTCAAGGGCAATGCAGGCATTCAAGGTAATTCCGACGGATGTGATGGGTTTAAGGACAATCTCGGTTTTCAGGAAAATATGAATGACTCTACAGGATTCGAGGAAATCCCTAACATTTTCCATAACCTAGAAGGGGAAGGCAAAACTTGTCCGGAAGAAGGTAACCAGAAGGTTAATCATGGCAACAGCAGTGACTCTGATCGTTCATCCTCTTCTAGGGTTTCTGGGAAGTTGGATTATGAGGCTAATTTGATATATGAAATTCTTCTACAAGACATGCCAGGTTTTGATGTCAAGGAGGTGCTCCAGCAGACTGGTTTGAGGATGACAGTACCTCTGGTCAGGCTTGTCTTGTTGAGAATTTTTTGGTCAATCAATTCGTCCACAAAGTCTAGAAATGCAAAATTAGGCTTTAAGTTTTTCTTTTGGGCCGGCCAACAAGAAGGCTACGAGCATAATTCCGAGACATATAATTTATTAATGAAGATCTTTGCTATTTGCGAAGAGTTGAAAGCCATGTGGAGGTTGGTGGATGAAATGATGGTGAGTGGATGCCCCATTACTGCAAGAAGTTTTAGTATATTGCTTTGTAGTTGTGGGGAAGCTGGTATGCCTAGACAGGTGCTCGAAAAATTTTTGCGGTCAAAAAAATTTAGTTATAGGCCGTATAAACATTCTTATAATGCAATTCTTCACGTTCTTTTGAAAGAGCATTACTTCAAATTGGTGGAATGGGTTTACCAGGAAATGCTGAATGATGGGCATTTGCCTGATATTCTAACTTATAATATCATAATATATGCTAAGTATAAGCTTGGGAAACTTAATCAGTTCCACGTGCTGTTGGAGGAAATGGGGCAAAAGGGGTTTGCTCCTGATTTACATACATACAATATTCTTCTTCATGTACTTGGCCAAGGAGATAAACCACTTGCAGCACTGAAACTCTTAAATTATATGACAGAGGTTCGCTGTCCTCCCCAAAATATTCACTTCACTGCTCTCATTGATGGTCTTAGCAGAGGAGGAAATTTGGATGCTTGTAAGTACTTTTTTGAAGATATGGGCAAAAAAGGCTGTGAGCCTGATGTTGTGTGCTACACTGTTATGATTACTACGTATATCGTGGCAGGTCAGTTGGAAAATGCTGAGACATTGTTTGATGAAATGATCCAGAAAGGGCAGCTTCCAAATGTTTTTACTTACAATGCCATGATTCAAGGTCTTTGTGGTGCTCGAAGATATGAGGAGGCTTGTTGCATGCTTGACATTATGGAATCCAGAGGTTGCAATCCTAACTTTATGGTATACAATACCTTGGTAAAAAAGCTTAGGCAAGCTGGAAAATTCACAGAGTCACAAGTGATAGTGGAGCAAATCGAAAAAAAAGGTCACTATGCACATTTGATCCCAAAGTTGATGCGCTATAGAAGATAGTGTATTGAAGGTTGTCTAATCTCAAATCCCCCAGGAATTGCTAAGTTGAGTCTATTTTATGATATCTCCAGAGCAACCAAGCATGACTCGGTTTAATGACATGTATGGCTACTGCGAGCAGTGCCCTGCATTGGGGGATTAATTATTTGCTCCTTCAACAGATCACAGGGTATAGCCAGAATCTCTCTTCCTTTTTCATTGTAAGATTTTAGACATGCATTCTGAAAGGGTTGGAAGCACGGGAGTAAACAGAAACAAGTCTGGATGATGTGCATTTCTCAGTGCTTGCAAAAGAAATCATATTTTCTAGAAGAAAAATTAGTGTGCTGCATTTTAGATAACTTAGGTCACAGAGAAGTATACTGCATTCAAAGGTTTGTGTGCATTGTTGGGACCCATAACCAAAATTATATAAAATGGAGAGATCAGAATCTAAGAGGAGACAGCCAGTGAAAGATTTATTCTGAAATTATTATTTACAGATTGCTTAATTACAGAGTTGTAGTCTAGGTGGGGGTTAGGGGAGATGTTACAGCCCTAACTTTTCACATTGGTGTGCTAAAATTACAGAGTGGAGATTGTATGAATCTCAATGCTGTTGGATACCAATCTCTTGGGGAACTGTCCTAGAGAGTTTCGTATTATTTCAAAGTCTTCAATCAGCACGTAGAGTCAAGTCTGGTACGACATTTTTCAATGGAGCTTGTAGATGTCCTGGCCTGACTAGGAAAGACTTTCAGGTAAGAAAGTCAAACTCTGTCAGTCTGACAATTCTTCATTTCACGTTCTATGCAACTAGAAGGTTAGTTGGATTTTTGCTAAGTTTCTTGGAAGAGCGAGCTCAATATATTGTACTTGATAATGTTTAATCCTTCTAACATGACTAATTCAGTGAATTTTCTTTTCAGCAACTCCAGAGACAAATTTAATGTCTCTAATTGCATTAAGTCAACAATAAAAAGGGATTCTTCTCTTAGTTCATCATACATACATGAAAGACATACGTTTTGGACTCTATGAGCTTGTTCCATACCTTAGCTCATAACTTAACATGTTTTTTATGTTTCACATATGTAAATCCTCATCCATGTCTGTCAACAAGCGGTGGTCTAGCTTCTTTGGCAGAGAATACGTATTCATGGGGTTAGCTGTTGGCTTTTATGACCTCAGAATTAGCATGTGACTCATGACAATCAATTAGTTTATCGCCAGGACATGTAGTGAGACACAATTGATACACTGCATAATATAGTAATGGTAAATAAAAAGAGTAACTGGCAACATGTAATGATTGCAGATAAAAGTAATTATCAACATAAAGAGTGTCTACATAATCTTATCAAGAGCATTTGCTCAGAGGCATTCTTTGATGGCGCCTTTAAGCCTTAGCCAAAATAACTTCAAATTTATAGCTTCATGTACTATGGTGATGCATTACCACAAATCCCTAAGCAATTACTAGCTTCTCATAAAAGCTATGACACATATGTTAATATAAATACACTCACCTATATTTTTCCAAATGCGAGGTTGTGGCACTTTATCATAACATACATTACCATAAACCCTAGTGGATGAAACATAATAATGCTAAATACACAGTAATCTGTGTTAGTTGCAAATAGTACAATGTTATGTTGTTGGATCTGCCCCCCCACTGGCATATCCTGTTGGATACATATTAGATAATAGATACAGATACCTCACCGATATGTCAAGGATTTGCCAAGGATTCATATCCAATTTGGATACATGACAGATCCATACAGGATCTGTGCTAAATACATCCAGATATGTTTGGGATGCCATCCTATGCATGATTACAAGTAAACATTGCAAAGGAACAAACTGACTAAAACAAAGAAACAAACAAAAGCTTCTAAGAGGAGGTTGTTTTGCAGCATAACAGAAAGCAACAAAATTATTTTTTCAGCATACTGTGGCATTTTCTGAGAGGAAGTTGTAGTGTTGGGGATACTGTGGCAAAAGCAAGGATACTGAGCTTTTTTTTGGGAGTAGTAATTTCTTATTACAATGTTTTGAGAATAATTTTTTGGGCAAGTGTCCGAGGATATTTTCTTGTGTTTCCTGGTATTTGTTTTGCACATAAATTTTTTGTATGTACACTTTTATGTATACTATATATAACTGTATTGTATCCCAAAATTTCTTGAGAAATTAGATGCATCTATATCCATTCCCTATTCATCTATTATGGTAACTTTTTTTTTTTTTACAAGAACGGGTATGGATTTCTATCAGAGTTTGGCCAAAATGCCTTTCACCGATTACATTAGATCGGGCATAGCCCTTAAACTTTCTTCTACTAACTGATCACAGGCCTCAAAATTCGGGAATCCATAGATTTTACTCGAGACTATCGAGTCTATCTCCGTTATTTTCCCTATCTTAAATAGGCATACAAACTGGTTCAGTAAAATGCAGAAAAACATAGCAAAAATTATGGTATGGAGTCCCACTCCTCACTCCCTTCTGTCAAGAGGAAGCCTGCGGGAAGTGGAACTGCCCTGTTGGCTTCCAAATCAGCCTCCTTATTATTTTCCCTCAGAACATGAAGAAAGGATGCGGTCCGGAGAGATTTCACCAGAATTCTGATTCTTGAAATCACTCTTGCCAATCTGATATCTGCTGGAAAGGAATCCTCCACTAAGACTTTGATAATGGACTGAGAGTCTCCAATGATACTGACATCTGAAATACCATTAGCCTTTGTTTGCTTGAGACCTTGCAGAAGTGTCAAGGCCTCAGCTTGCATGCTAGTAGACTGCCCTAATCCCCAAGCGAACTTTGACACAATTATGCCCTCTTTATTTTTTATAATTCCTCCTGCCCCAGCCAATCCGGGGTTGCCTTTCGCTGCCCCATCGAAAAACA
>ML778369.1:813933-830053 GCA_009831015.1 Picea engelmannii | reverse complement strand
AATATTCTATTCTCGTCAGGGTTACACATGGAGGTAAATACCTCCCGTAGCTACCATAATATCAACAATTATGTTGTAAATAAAGGAATTGGAATTCCACAAATAAAGTATGATTGCAACTAAAATACATGTGGAGCTTGTTTACCTTGGTAATGTGCCTGTAGGAAATTATCTCATTATATGGTTTCTTTCAGTCTTCTTGTTACTCCCTTCTACTTACCACAAATTCCATCTTGTATTCCCTTCAATAGTTTTGGGTAGGTGTGGGGTTGAACTTCATTTACCCATGCTCAAGGTCGTCCATATTATTTTTGTTAACAAGCATAGGGATCGACATGGGTTACCCAAGATTGAGGTCCACGCCTTGAGATTATACATGCAAAATTCAAATTCACTCCATCATTTCCTAATCTATTTTGAGTTGGCCCTTGTCCTATTGGGGAATGATATTTTGTAGATCTCAATGATTTGTATGATTTTAAAGCTACTTGTTTTGTTTTCTCAATAATTACCAAATACTGAAAGACATGTACGTGTACATGCTAGTATGTGGTGAGTAGTTGAGCTTAAGAGAGCTTCAATTTGCTCTATATCACCTCAAGTAATATCCTCATGTTAGGTTGCTTCAAGTTGGAATCATTCCCCTCTATGTTCTTTGCAATGTATGCGCTCAACCATTTCATCTTGAACTTGACCACTTTGGTTTGGATTTTGGAGCTTTTTATCATAACACTTCTTAACTTAAATTATAAAGTTGATGTGACAATGTTGCCATTCATAACATCTCTTATTTTCTTGTAACATTTGTCAAGTGCAGTGACACATTTTTTCTATATAATGAAAGTGATAGGGGTATTTTGTGATTGGTGTTCTTTGCGAGGTGTGGTCAAGTAGACGTATGAGTTTGGAATTGTGTAGCATTAAGAGTTTGATTTAAAAATTGGGTCCTTTTCCACATTCAATGATTCTTTTGACATGTAAAATTAATGTATTTAGAAAAACAAACTAAATTGTGTGAGTGGTTGAGTTAGTTACAAAAGACTTGGCAAAAATTTTGTTTGATGAACTATGAGGAGCCTTGAAAGATATTTAGAGGATGTCCAAATAATCGGTGGTTATCAAAATTGGAGGAATGTGACACTATGTATTTCGATGAGACATCTTGCAAGGGGTTCATGAAACTTGGTGCTTTCCCTTTTGCGGTATCAAGGTGCAAGGGGAGTGACTAATAGAACTCGTAATCACCTTAAGAAAAATTACTAGGGTACTTGACACTGGTTATAATTAACAATAACATTCATCACCAGGGTTGCATGAAACTTGGTGTTTTCCCTTTTGTGGTAGCAAGGTGCAAGGAGGGGACCTAATAGAACTAGTAATCACCTTAAGAAAAATTACTAGGGTACTTGAAAATAGTTATAATTAACAATAACATTCATAATTAGGAAGATTCAATAGACAAGTTTAAGTGAGGACATTAAGAAGTGTATCATCTCTAAAGTTCTTAGAAGCACTACTACTCCATGTAATCAACTAATTGTCAAGTGAGTCACAACTTAGACTCATTGGCATTTGGTGTGGAAACTGTTGTCTTCAAGCATATAATGTAATTGCAAGTGAAGAATAATACAATTTTTTATGCCATGTGGCCAAATTAGAGGAACAAGAAGAACATCAATGATCTTGTATTTTCCCTAGGGTTTTCGGCGTTGGCTCTTTGCTGCATTTAATCACCCCGGGTGGGGCAAGCCATGATTCCGAACGAGGGATTCTAAGAGGTGCCTCATACAGCCAAGTTGTCACACAGGAAAACTTAGGCGGTTGCTTCCATCGGTCGTCATTTGCACCGCCCCCTAACCTACGCTCTCAGTTTTTCTTCGAAGGGGTCGCCAAAGGCAAATATATGGAGATTGATACAGGACCAACTCAGGCAAAGGCAACGCATCCCTCAGGCACCGTTAGCACTGAAATATGTGATCAACACACCCATAATCGAAGAACAAAAACAATACATGAGGCATTATGCTCTGGTAAGCAAATTCCTAGGCCTATGGCCTTTCGAATGCGAGCTCGTCAAATGGATACACCAGTGGTGGAAACCCAAAGGTCATTATGACCTACAACTAAGCTCCAAGGGTTTCTTCACCATCATCTTTCACAACCTAGAAGATCGAAACCACATCTTTGATGGGGGACCATATTTCTTCAACTCAGGCGACCTCTTTCTGCGCTTCTGGACGGAGAAGTTCAACCCTGAAAAAGAAGACTTTGTGCATGCACCAGTATGGATCCGTTTATATTCCTTGCCACATGAATTCTGGTTAGAAGAGATCCCGGCCGGCATTGGAAATAACATTGGGGTCTATGTCAAATCCTCAAAGGAAACCAAGCAGAGAAGGTACACTTCATATGCTCACATATGTATCTATATTAATATTTCAAATCCCCTCCAAGGCTCCATATCCCTTGAATATCATGACGAGGACTGGTCTCAAACTATTGATTATGAGCACATACCTTTTCGTTGTAGAAAATGTCACGAACATGGACATCTTTTCAAAGATTGTCCTCTTAACACCGCTAGCAAGGCTGACAACCCTGAAGCAAGTAAATCAAAATACAACTCCATTCATGTGGTTGGTCGATGTCGTCAAGTGACCAGGAAAATGGTGACAATTGCAACTAGGGAACCACCCTCAAGCAACTCTTTCGACATCCTTGAACAAATTCTAGAGGACATGGACGAATTGCAAATTCCTCCTCAAGAAGCCACAACCCAAAGAAACACAAAAGGAAAAATGAGGAATACCCCTGTCTTGGAGCAGATCCATCCCATTTCCCCTTCCCTCATCAAAGATGGTGAAGCATCCGACCTTGAAGAAGGAGATGTCAAAATGGACTTAGATGAACATGATCTCAGTGGAATAGACTTGGTGCATCTAGAACAAGCTTATCGCAAACATGAACTGTATACCATTCCTCCAGATTAGTTGTGCAAAGTTCATAAGGTATTCCTCAACTCCTCAGTGGGTTTTGTGGCTAGATCTAGTTCTAGAGTGGGCATCCATCACAACCAATAGAAAGAGCAACACAAGCTTCAGAAGGACGAAAAGAAAAGAGGCAGAAAATCCACCCAACAACTCATATAGGAAATCGATCATTTCATGGTAAACTAAGGTCAAATACACCTTATCTCTGACAGATTTCCCTCTCTCCCCCCCATCCTCATCATGAATCTCATCTCTTGGAATATTCGTGGATTCAATGATCATAGCAAGCAAAGGCTTCTACGAGATCACATCATAGAGGAACAACCCGACATTTTGTTTCTACAAGAAACAAAATGCGCAGGTGAAGAGACAAATAAAATCCTTTCTCGTTGTTGGAAGCAAGGGAAAATGATAAGCATTGATGCAATAGGCACGACTGGTGGTTTGGCCATCCTCTGGAGACCTAGCTTTGTGATCTTGGAGAACTTCTTCAATACCATATGGACGATCTGGGCGAAATACAGGCTCATTCTCTCCAATAGGCCAGGCTTCCTTACAAATGTTTATGGCCCCGCTACTTAGAGGGACAAGCTAACCTTCATTCATAATCTGGACTGGCTTGCTACCCTCACCGAAGATCGTAGATGGATACTTGGTGGTGATTTCAATATGTTCTGCAACCTAGAAGAGAAAAGAGGATGGATTTGTAGACTGGAGGTGGAAAGCGAGAACTTTCAATCCTTAATCAACAAAATATGTCTCATTGACCTTGAAACCCAAAATGGCCTCTTTACCTGGTTGAACCGGCGCTCAGGGTCCCAACAGGTTGTGTGTCGTCTAGATTGCTTCCTCATATCTGAATCCCTCTTGATGGATGGTCTCTCRCTGGAAGCTAGCATCCTTGATTCCTCTGGGTCTGATCATTGGCCCATTCAACTCTGGTTGGAAATCTATGGCTCTCCAAGCCTCAAGCCTTTCAGATTCAAGCGATTCTGGATCAATMATCCGRAATTCCAAACCATGGCCCCCACCTGGTGGAAGGAAGCGACCATCCCTCATGGTTCCAAAATGTCTTGGYTTCAGCGAAGACTAAAAAATTTAAGCAACACCTCAAGCTCTGGAACAAACARAACTTCGAAAATATTTTTGAAGCCCAAAGGAATTTGAATGATCAAATGAAGCTCCTTCATATCCAAATCAGTGATYAGGGCCTCATAGAGGAACTCAAAGAGCATGAAGCATTAATCAAACAACAGTTGGATGAAAGGCGTTCTCAAGAGGAGATCCCATGGAGGCAAAAATATAGTATATAATGGCTTCAAGAGGGGGAAAGAAACACTAAGTTMTTCCACAGATCGACGATCCAACGTAGGCATATAAACCGTATCTTGCACCTTGTCTCGGAGCAAGGCCAAGTGCTCCAAAATCACGAAGACCTTGAGCAGGAACTAGTGTTCTATTATCAAGATCTGTTGTCTGAACCCCCAGGCGATAGATCTCCTGCCATTAAAAAAATCACTCAACACATTCCAATCAACATAACTCAGGAACAAAATGAATCCTTGTTGAGACCAATCACGATTGAAGAACTAGACCTGGTTCTTCAAGACACTCTCGAAGGAAAAGCTCTTGGCCCTGACGACTTCACAGAGGATTTTTTCACTATTGTTGGCCCATGATTTGGGAGGAAGTATGGAAAATCATATAAGACTCTCAAATTTTTGGTCAGGTTCTCCCTGCGCTCAATGCAACCTTCCTTACCCTCATCCCTAACGAAGAGCGAGTTACTCAGCCTAAGCAGTTCATGCCAATTTCTCTCTGCAATGTAATCTATAAGCTTTTAACGAAGGTGATTTCTCGACACCTTAAACCCCTCCTTCTCTTCATCATTTCTCCCAAGAAATCAAGATATGTTGAAGGCAGGAAAATTCTTGACAACGTCATCCTCACCCATGAAGTTATCCACTCCCTTCAAAGTACACGTACTACAGGTATGTTACTAAAGTTAGATCTCTCTAAATCTTTTGAAAAAATAATTTGGGCTTACATGAAATCTATTCTTTTTGCTTTTGGTTTTGCACCTTCGTGGGTAGACTGGATTCTCAACCTAACTTCCTTTTCTTTCTTCTCTATACTAATCAATTCCATTCCCTCCCGCCCCTTCTCCCCTTCTCGTGGAATAAGACAAGGGGATCCCTTTTCCCCTTTCATTTTCGTTATCATGGCGGAAGGTCTAAGTCGATTTATCAAAGCGTCCATTGCTGACAGATCTTTAGCTAGGCTACCCCTACACGACATTGATTCCCCAGTCTCCCACAACCAATTTGTTGATGATACCTTAATGTTGGGTTCCCCAACGGTTCAAGAAGCACATCGAATCCTCTTTATTATTCAAAACTTTTGTGACACCTCAGGAATGGACATCAACCAAGATAAATATCAGATCTTCTTTTTTAACACTCCTCTCCCTATCCAAATTCACATTACTAATATCCTGGGCTTCACACGTAGCTCCTTTCCATCCAAATACTTTGGCATTCCCCTTATAGACAAATCTCTTTGAAATAGCTCTTGGGAAGGACTTCTTTCTTCTCTGGCTAAAAGACTTTCCTCTTGGACTTTTCGTTCACTCAACCTTCCCAGTCGCCTCATTGTCCTCAAATCTGTCCTTCAAGCCTTGCCCATTTACTCTTTCTTGGCTTTGGCAACTCTTGGCTTCATTTTAACTACCATCAAAACTTTGCATAGGAACTTTCTTTGGCAGGGGGAAAAGACCGATAAAAAACTAGCGCTGATCAGCTGGGAAAAGATTTGTAAGCCAAAACTAAAGTGATGTCTCGGTTTGCGGGACCCATCTACTCTCAATAAAGTCCTCGGTGCTAAAATTTGGTGGAGGTGGCTTAAGCGCCCCAATGATCTCTGGGCCATACTATGGAGACATAAATACACTCCAAACATAGTAGAAAATAATCTAATCAAATGGGACAAAAACACTCTGGGCTCCTTGATTTGGATTGCCGCTAAGCAAAGCCACTCCCTGATTGTCGATCATGCCTTCTAGGAAGTGCAGAATGGAAGAACAACTTCTTTTTGGAACGACTCTTGGCAACAATGGTCTTCTCTAGTGCATGATTCTCTGGTCGAAAATTTCCTTGCCCCCACTACTCAAGCGGGTCTGGTTACAATAGCAAACTACTGGAAAGAGGACCCCCTGGTTCCACCTGGCATCGTTGGAAATCCTCTTGATTGGAACTCCACATTCAAGAGCATGTGGATCTCTAACCTTGGCACGATTTGACCATCTCTAGAAAATTCAAATTGTTCAAGGAGAGGACATTTTAAGATGGGAGCATTTCAAGAATCCTATAGTATCAAGGCAACCTTCCACCTTATCCCCCAAGAGCAGGTATGGACGAAAATCTGGTTGACTAAGCATTGGCCCAAAATCAACACTTTCCTTTGGCTTGTAGCATACAAAAATATCCTTACCTGGGATAATCTTATGAAGAGGGGCTTCGTAGGGCTTTACATTTTCCCTCTTTTCCTAGAGGATTTCAAAACTCAAAATCACCTGCTCAACCTATGCTCCTACAACTCTCAAATATGGGACCAATGTGCCATAGTCATGCACGCATCGAATCACACTAGAGAAGGCCTCAAGGAAACCATAGAAGGATGGAGAGACTTAGTTTTTTACTCTCCCATCCTCAACCGCATTTGGCAGCTACTTCCTGGTTTCATCCTATGACAACTTTGGAAAGAGTGGAACATGCGCAACTTCCATTCTACTCATCTTTATTGGTGGTTAGTATGGAAACAAATTCATGACAACATCAGAGAAACCATCCACTTGCAGCCTTGGAAAGACGATGACTTGATATATCCTCCTCATGAACAACGCATCCTGGACAACTGGAATATCAACTTCAACCCCTCTCCTTCCAGGAACCCTCATAGATCCCAGACCAAGGGAAGCCCTTCTCATTGGTCTCCTCCACCTTCTGGATTTATCAAGTTAAACTTTGATGGTGCCTCCAAAGGCAATCTGGGCACGAATGGATTCAGAGTGGTTTTCCGCAATAGCTAGGGAAGCATCACGCTCATCTCTGCTGGTAGCATTGGACATAATTCTAATAACGCGACAGAGCTCCGAGGTCTTATGAAAGGTATGTAGCTCACTCAATATTATGGTTAACATCAGTTGATTGTCAAGGGGGACTCCCAAATAATTCTTAGCCTCTTCGCAAGAATTTTTAATGGAGCAGACCCAAACAAAATCCCCCCTTGTTGGCGACTCATCTCTGGACTCAACGCCATTGCATCTCTTACTTGGCCTCACTTAGATCTCATCCCCTCACATATTCGAAGGAGAGAAAATTAGATAGCTGAAAATTTATCCAATATAGGGGTGGCTCTAGACGGACCAGATCTTCTCTGCACGTCATCCACCCACAAGGATCATCCAATCCTACAGGACTACATCGCTCGGGCTCTCATCACAGATATCCCCCCGGATGGGGTGTCAGTAGGTCCCACACATCCATTGGATAGGGTGCCACCTTCCAGCCCTGCGTCAACCATGTGATCAACACATGCAACACCCCTCCACTTTTATTCCCTCGATGAGTGATTGCAACATTCATTTCTGCGAGCCCTCGACTAAATGCTCCAGTGCACCCTCCTATGTATTTTTGTCCGGGAAATGGAGGAACGACTCTGGTTGTCACCTCTACACACGTGCGACCATCCACTCTGGTTTTCTTATTATGTTGTCACTCCTTGGCTGGACCATTATGCCTCCTTACTTCTTATCGAACAACTCTCTAGTTTGTAACCCTCTCTGGTCTTTACCTCCCTCTAGTGGCTCGTATGGTTGCTCTGCTCCTTCATTCTTTCTCTCTGCCTTGCCAACCCCTGCTCCACTGCCTTCCTCTTTATTCATGTTGGCTATGCCTCGACTTCGCCGGAATCCAAAACGAGGCCCTGTCTGGTATCATAACAAAGCGAGTATGGCCAACCTTCCCCCGCCTGTCCTCGCTTTATCGCCTAGCTCCTCGCCTTCCTCCTCCGCCTAGTCCGCTCCGGGTCAAAGCTTTCTTTTACCTCTATCTTCTCTTTAGGCTTGTCGTGTGGAGTGGTTTGACCTCCACGACAATTCTTTGGGATTTTATCCTATCCCAATCTAGGATTTGGCCTCTTCTTCACAACCAACCATGGTCCACCCAGTGAACTCTCCTGAGCATTATGTTCCCTTGCCACCACCCTCTGTCCCCTTGCCACCACCCTCTATCCTGTCTCCTTTGGAGGAAACCCCCACTCACTTGGAAGAGCCTTCGGGCCAGCTCCATTTATGCTCGGATTGTGCTTCATGCTCAAGAATTCGCAACTCAGTGGCGATATTACACAACCTGGTTTTTGTTGTCATAAAAGATGTGGACGACTTGTGCTTTCGGTTGGAATACATGGACAAGCGAGGTGAGAAAATTGAATCTCTTCTCATGACCCTGCTCAACTCCTTTCACTCTCGAGAACTGGCTACCAGTGCCCCAACAACTTCAGAGGTGATCTTTTCTCCAACTATCTAGGTGGTTGTAGAGTGCGACGTGGGAAAAAACGACCGTCAGACTGCATGAGCACTGGCATGCACACAAGTGTTAGATTGCATGCCTAGTTTTGTTAATTGTTTATTTTTCTGGAAGCATTCTCTTGAGCCATATACGATACCTAGCACAATTTTTCCATTTTGTTTGTCAAGGGTTAGTCTTTTTTGGTCTTCTAGTTAGCATGGCAGGTCTAGCTGAATTGGTTTCCCTACAAGGCGATTCAGTTCATGTAGTTTAATTTTTGGTGCTTTTAGTATTGAGGGACAGGCTGAATTGGTTTCCCTTCAGGGAATTTCAACACAAACAATTCCTTGACATTTCAGATGCTACTGTAATTTTTGTTCTTGAAAGGTAATATATAGATACTTACTTAACAAACAAAAAAACTATTTTTTATGCCAATCAATGTGGTGTCTATCATGTAACTACTAAGTAGCTATGGCTATTGGGTTTAAATTTGTGGAATGCAAGGTTGCAAAGGTTTATGTTTTACTCCTTAGGGGACATAAACCTAGGATGGGGATGCATGTGTTTCTCATCCTTGTTGTGGGTTTGAGGGTTCTTATCCCACACTTGTGTATGAGATGATGTCCTTGGGGAAGCCAAAGGACTCACTTTGCATCCCCCAACTAAAACACATTAACACCCTCTTATAAAGTAAAAAAACAACCAAAAAATAAGGAAAAAAAGAAAACACCAAAAAATGTGAGACCCCATTGAAACCCTAGGATGATTCTCTCTAGATAAAGAAAGACATAAAGAAATGCCACACTTATTTTTTCACTTGTTTGCATTTTAGTGCCCGATTTTCTGAAATTTGCAGGCTTAGATAACGACATGTGATATTTTACTAGTTGGGACAACATTATCATTCTCCATACATAGTTTAAATGACAACAAAAGAGGTCATTTTGCAAGGGGATGCTGTTTTCTCAAGGAGAACGTTTCAACAATAGGTTTGGTAGCAAAATTTTCTTGAGGAGATTTTTAGTTTTGAAAATCAGATTTTTTGCATTTTATTTTCCATTTCTCGATCATGTGGAAATCCTAACACTTCGGTTTCGAAATATTGTGAGAGAGTAAAGGGAGGCAAGGGGTTAGGGGAGACATCAAAAGTTATGTGCAAATTGCATGGTTTGCATTGGATTTGAAGTTATAGAAGGTTTCTTACCCATAAAAGGCATGGGACTTTTCCCTTGGTCTAAAAGAGAAGAGGAAATTGTGAGGAAGCAAAAAAGGCTTGATGCGTTATTACCTCTTTCCACTCGTCTATCTCGCGAATCAACAATTGGAGGCTTATGCAAATACAACCATTGCCTATGATATTGTTGATTGTGAGAGTAATTTAATTGTAGGGTTTTCCACAAATATCTCCAAAGTTCAAATATTGTAAACTCATCTTGTAAGAGGAGAGCTTTGACAAGTTTAGTTATTGAAATGTTTGATATCAAGGGTGCAGAGGGTGTTGATATTGTTATAGAAGGTTTTTTTCTTTACAAGTGGTATCCCATTTAATGTGGCTCATTCCCTATTTTTCAAGCAAATGTTTTGTGCCATTAATGATGGACCAAGGCACTTAGCTATGAGACGTTAACACAAAGATACCTTTCCTTGAGAAGGTTATGGACCCATTAAAGGTGTCTTGGAATATAGGTGGGTGTTCTATAGTAAGATGTGGTTGGATAGATGCTAGAAATTGTCCACTTCAACATTATTGTGTCTTCAATCTTTGGTCCCTAATTTTTTAGGGAAATTGATTGTTCCAGTCAAGAGAAAAAACATGCTTCTCAAAGTACCAATTATGTGAGGCCATTGAGGCGGGGTTGTCTAATGTTTTGCAAGTTATCATAAATGCAATCCTCGTTTGCAAAGTTGTAGGGTTGATGGTCCAAAAACAATATAGGCATAAGTTTTGGATGCCATCTTATGTGCATTCATTGAATAATGCATTAAAGAACATTGGCAAAATGGATTGGATGCCAACTTGTTATTTTGTTTATTTATATATAACTTCCCCATTAAAGAGATCAGAGTACAAGAAAACATGGTGATTTCATGTAAATCACTGCAAAAAACACAGTTCAACCTCTAACCAAATTTCATTGTATAACAAAATTTGGCTTCCATAGAGCCATTACAATCTTACATTTATATCTACCTAAACTTCATGACCCATTAAAGGTGTTAGGGAGTATAGGTGGATGTTTTATAGTGATTGATGGTTGTATGGGTGCCCAAAATTGTCCACTTCAACATTATTCTGTCTTCAATATTTGGTCCCTATTTTTTTAGGGAAATTGGTTGTTCAAGTCAAGAAAAAAACACTCTTCTTAAAGGACCAATAATGTGAGGCCATTGAGTGTGAAAATTCCAATCCTTGGTGACTAAAGTCCTTATAATCTCATTTAAACAAGTAATTGTTGAATTTAATTAATGTTGAAATTAAATTCAAACCATAGTATCTAGTAATTGCACATAATGGGGAAACCCATCGATCACTTCCCCTCATTTCGAGGATGGTATCTAGTGTAAACTCGTTGGTTGCAGTTTTGGTAACCTATCCTAGTGGAGACATTGAATGAGACCCACAATATGTTGTAATAACCCTATGGTTTTTAGGTACTCAACCAGTTGGTAAATAATTTAACTGTGCACTTTCCCACATTAATCCTTCCCTAACCAGTTTTGATTTCAATTTTTTCACACAGATAATAGCAAAAATACCATGTAATACCCAACCTCTAGTGATTAAAACAATAATGACATTATCCAAGAAGTTTCCAAAACCAATAATGTACAATATCCAACAATATAAGAAACAGTATTAAAAACCAACAGTAAATAGCTTCAAGACCCAACAATAAACCCCCTAAGGGTTGTTGTTACATATCGAGAAAAATAACTGACAAATTGTAGCAGCAAATCTGTAACAGAAGTTTATCTAAGTAAACCCTAACCTCTACCACAACATAAAACCAAGAAACATGTGCTTAGAAGACTCATGGCAGAGCTCCAATTCCCCCAGAATGCCTTCGTTGTCCTTCGGTTAGCTCCAGTAGACCTTGGTCTGCACTTTCCAGGCTGTTATAGGGTTTGGCCCCCTCCAAAGGGCCACTACAGGGTACAGTCCTATATCTAGTAGCCAAAATAGACGGTGGCACCCATGTGGATTACTCCATGACTCCTCTGTCAGATCTTCCACACTTAATGAGCAACTCGACACCTCAACCTCCTCAATGTACCCTTGTACCTTCAACTATGAAATTACTATAGCTAGATAACGAAATAAAGTTGATCTAGGGTGAGGTTCAACCCACCAAAACTCAACAAGAAAGGGGGTTAAACAACCCACCAGTAATTGAGGCAGCTGCCTCCCAAGTAAAGAACAGATAACTCCTTCAATCCCAATCATACCTCTCCAAATGAACCTCCTCTTTCTTATATAGATTTGTCTTTAAGCTTGCCTCCTTATTTTGGGTGACTTGCTCTTCAAGTTAGGTGTATTTTCTTCATTTAAGCCCAAAGGTCACCTTTAAACCAAGTGTTTCCCTCCTTGGTGGCTTCTTCTACTCCCACAACTCCCTTTCTTTGGGGCTATAGCCTACGAGGGAGCCCCCTTAGACTAATACGCCCTCCCTCTAGTGAGGTAAAAAGGGAGGGGACATGACAGTCCTCCCTTCTCGAGATTGCTTATCCTCAAGCAACTACAAACCTGGATGTTGCAAAATATGCTCGCTCTCCTACGTGACATCCTCTACTAGCCAATCTCTCCACCTAACATGATACTCCTTGATTACTCTGCTCCTCAGTCTCCTCTCCCTGACATCCATAATATGCTCAGGATTTAACAACATCTATCCCCTCTCATCAAGAGGTAGTAACTCAATGGGAGTAGTGACTTGTGGCCCACACGACCTCTGGAGGCACGACACATGGTAAACACTGTGACGTTGGCTACCCTCTGGAAACTCCAACTCATAAGCTATCGCTACATTCCTTTGAATCACCTTGAAGGGACCAAAAAGGCGCAACCTCATCCTCTCAGTGCCACCTCTCCTCCATGGAGACGGTCTAAGTGGTTGCACCCTCAAGTACACCACATCCCCGATAACCTATGCTCCACCCTATGTCTGTCCACACACATGCTCTGTCGATCCTGGGTGGTCTGTAAGTTATTGTGGGTGGTGTCACTGCAATGCTCGCCCAAATGTAACCACTCAATCCATGGCCTCACGTAGTCATGCAAGTACCTCTCAGTTCGTCGATCCACCGCCATCACTTGACCAACCGTCTGAAGGTAAGAACTAATGTTGGGAGTCAATCTAGTGCCCATTGATTCGATCAACCTCTTCCAAGGAGGTAGCTCTGTCATCCGTGTTGTCCCATACTCCCATGTGATGACTAGAAAGTGCATGAGCCATGCTAGTTGGTCAATCAATATGCTCTACAATCTTAGTGAATCCATGATGTAATATGTCCAAAAACTATCCCATCCTTGTCCTAGAATGGGAAAGGATTGCATAAACCCGACCTGAAGAGTGTGCCCTGACTTGCTTTACTTCCAAGTCATACACTCCCCCATATTTCCTGACACAGTGTCCTCTAAGTCCCTCCAAGTACAACTCTCTCAGACCTGCTCATAAGTGGTGAAGTCACCAGGGTACCAAACTACCATGTATGATGTGAAGCACCCTCCACCCATAACACTAATCTACCTGATCATCACAAAAGAACCTATTAGACTATCCCTGATGAGCCAAGCAATCATAAATTGTCGAGGCTCGGTCAACTCCTCATAAGACTGCTCCTCCAAGAAACCAATCATACACACCCTAAGATTAAACTCTGGAGAATGCAAACCAACCACCCCATTTGTGTCAGCTACCCCGCTATCCACAACTACAATCCTAGGGCCCCAGGCCAAATGCAGAGAGGAACCATCATGTTGAGGCTGCATCCCTCCAATCATCACCGTCTGACCTCCATGCTCAAACTGTGCGTTCCTATCCTGGAACTCCCTATCATGGATTATACTCGGCTAAGATATCTCAGTTAAGTTAACACTTGTCAATCCACGACTATCCTCGATCTTGGGCATCATGAGGGAAAAGAAAAACTCCACAACTCCTCTCACCTCATCCCCATCATGATGTAGACCAATCACTACCTTGGCTCTGTTGGTCGAAAATCTCATCTGAAGCAACCCATCACTCTGATGAATGCCTCAATCCCACCACCATATTGGAAGTCTACAACTCCCAATGTCTGCTACTGAAAAGTCTGGGAACTACTCCAATAGAGTCTGAAACTCCTACTGTGCACCTTGTACATTGATCACCAAGTCCCAATGGATGGTCTTTGTCGTTGGTACAAGGCTATCTATCCCACTCAAGTGACTCAGGGGTTCCTCCCATGTCCTGTTGAGGGAATCAAACCACAACAACATATGCCTCGACAATTGTATACCATATTGGAGAGTGATTAATATGTTGGTCAAACCCCAAGGCATGACCAAGGTCGCATGATGATATATTGGAACATACATGTGAGTTTATGACTCTCTGATCCTCATATGCTGGCATCCATGATTCAACTCGATCACCAAGGTGTATGTTGCTCCTAGAGGCTCACCCATCCACTCTCCAATCCTGGGTAACCTCAAATCAATGGTATCCTTGAGACCTTTGTCAGGAGTGTTGACGCCCAAAAGCGCAACATGGGATCCATGAATGCAAATGGGTTGCAATGCCTTACTACTTATATATATATATATATAATAATATACTAAATAGGTGGGACCTCGTTATGTGAATGATGATGAAAGACACTTTTATTTGATTTACGCTCAAGACTACCTTGCGAAATTGATTCTACAGTTTGGGAATAAACCCAAAAATTTGAAACAACTTTCCATGTAAAATTGACTAATGATGGGTGTGTTGGAAATTTAATTTAAAAAAGTAAGGAAAAGGGGAAAATGTTTGTTTTAATAAGCATCTTGGTTTATTCTTGCTACACATATTTTGACTTCTTGTTCAAACCTCAAGCACAAGCCACATATAGTTATGGTGTATTGCACTTATGGTATACTCATTATTATTGTGGACGGTGGATAAGTTTTATAAGATGGAAATCCTTCACGAGCAAGGAATGTGGGACATAACATGTTTTGGTGTTAAGTGTTGAGTATACGTTAAGATTTATGAGTTTAATTTGATTTTTGGATTGAAATTTTATGTGGAAAACATAGTGGACTATGTGTTGGAAGTATTGGGTGCGCTCGTACTTGGCTCTAGTTGATGGAAATTAATGTGAGAAACGATGTGCAATTACTGTACGTCGCTCTAACCCTACCTTGAGGTCGCCACCCTCACTTGGTTAACATTTATGTTGGTTTTTTTGGCTAGTGTTGTCTCAGTCTTTCTCGGCCTTGAGAAGAATAGTGGTGCTTGTTGGTTTTTTGGCATTCTCCTTATAGGTATGTTGGCTCTTACCTCTCCATTCATGAACTGTAGTCCTGCTCCAAATAAAATCATGATGTTGTCTCTTAGATTTGCTTACAGACAATGTTTTCTTTCCAAAGTTTATAATGGGTGTATGTGGGTATCACCATTGTGCAAATTGCATTTTAATGGAGGTCCCTCCCTGTTGACATTTAAATGTTTCAAGCTGAGAATAATGTTTGAAATTCCTTTCTGTTTGAATTAAGTGATTGTGTTGCACCTAGAATGAATGTTGTTATGTTGCTATGGTTGTTGGCAAATAGTTATGGCAAGTACTTTTGGATTCACTCATCTCTAGTGATTTGAATTCAAGGGTTTTTCTCTGTGAAACTAAAAGAACTAAAAGAACAATTGGTTTTTTTTCTTGCATAATGCCATACCCTTTACCAAGTCTTTGGAATACTTGTAGCTCCTTCAAATTATCTTTCCATTGTTTGTGAATATATGTGAGACAGACGCATTTGTCTTGCGACCACCAGGGGAGGTTTGTTGGGAAAATAAATGGTTAAATGGTTTTTACAAACCCCTTATGAATGTCTTGCCTTTACATTTGCCCAGACCTCGATTCTTTTATTTGATATATGGAAATTGGTATTTTCGAACTCTGCTCTTGATGTATGTTATAATGTTGACAGTGGGAAAGATTGGTTGTATGCATTAATTCTTGGCTCGTTTGTTATTTATCTATGGGGGTTTGGTCAAATTTGAAGTTATATGATGAGAAACCGTTTCACATGGGGTTTCGAACCCAGTTGATCCATATGGATATCGGTGGCCACCCACCTTTTCCAATTGGCTCAAAACAGTTTTCTGACATTTTGACAATTTACTATTTTTAGCAGTTTTTCGGGTCCTGAACTTCTGGAGCCGTTTTGAGGCCCTAAACGATGTTTTTTGGGGTATGTTGTTGCGGTAGCAAAATTTCATTATGAAATTTTGTTCAAATGTTGTAGTCCTCGGATAAATCTTTCCAATGAGCTATTATATGCCTAAAACGAAGATCGTATGCAAAAGTTACGACCCC
>ML778369.1:795247-813010 GCA_009831015.1 Picea engelmannii | reverse complement strand
CAAGCAAAGAAGGACACCAGAAAGACAAAGAAAGATACCGGGAAGTGGTGCGACTTCCATAAGAGCCCTTGGCATAACACTGTTGACTGCCGCTCAAAGCAGTCGTTGGTGGCCGAAGTGAAAGCCTCTGAATCAGATGCAGATTCTGACTCCGAGACAGAACCAGAAAGGGGAAGACGAATCATTGACGCGGAACCCAGTGCCACCGTCGCCACCACCAAGCTCCAGCCTAGTGAACCAGACGAGCAAGAAGAAGGAGAGCGCCTCTTCCATTCATAGATGTGGGTAAAAGGCACCCCGCTGCACTTCATCATGGATAGCGGTAGCCAGAAGAACCTCATCTCAGCAGAGGTCGTCAAGCGGTTGGACCTGTCAACAACGCCGCACCCACAACCCTACACCATTGGATGGATCCGCCAAGGAAGCGATCTCCGCGTCAGCCAACAGTGCCGATTGTCGTACGGCATCAAGTCCTTCAAAGACGAGGTATTGTGTGATGTTGTTCCTCTTGAAGTTTGTGATGTTCTTTTGGGCCAACCTTATTTATGGAAACGTCATGTTGTATATGAGTCTAGGCCTCGTAGTGTTATTATTACTTTGAACAAAAAATTGTACAGGATACCTGAGGCAGTCCCACCTAGTGCTATTTCCTTGATCTCTGCTAAGCAATGCAGGAAGGTCATCTCTCAGACGGGGAAGTTTGTCTTCTTCATGATTCGCTCTCAGAATAAGCGAAAGATCGCGGCCACATCCAGGGTCTCTGCGGCCGACCTCTCCACACAGCAGAAGCAAGTAGATAAGATCGTGGAAGAATACTCGGATATATTCTCCTCACCTACAAGGGTACCTCTGCACTGCCAGGTCAAGCACCCCATCGATCTAACCCCCGACGCACCGCTGCCCAATGGGCCAGTGTATCGTCGCTCCTTGTTAGAGAATGAGGAGATCAAGCAACAGATCCAAGAACTGCTCCACAAGGGGCACATCCTCCCCATCTCATCACCTTGCGGGAGCCCAATCGTGCTGGTACAGAAGAAAGATGGAACCTGGCGACTCTTTATTGATTACCGGGCTCTGAATAAAATCACTGTCAGAAACTGGTACCCGATTCCCCGAATCGATGACCTCCTTGATCAACTCACGGGGGCCAAATACTTCAGTAAGATTGATCTAAAGTCTGGCTACCACCAAGTTCCGATAGAACAGACGGATGTATGGAAGACCGCCTTCAAGTCCAAGGAAGGAATTTTTGAATGGTTGGTCATGCCCTTTGGTTTGACAAATGCTCCAGCCACTTTCATGAGGAGATGGACGATATCCTACGACCATTCACCAATAATTTTGTAGTGGTGTATCTGGATGACATTCTAATTTACAGCAAGACTTGGGCCGAACACTTGCAGCATATTCAGCAAGTTCTGCACACCCTGTGGCAGCACAAGCTATACGCCAACCTGGAAAAATGCTCCTTCGGCATGGACATGGTCCATTACCTGGGCTACATCATTGATCAACATGGCGTACATGTGTATCCAACCAAGATCCAAGTCATCCGTGACTGGTCAGCCCCAACAACACTCACTGAGCTTCAGAGCTTCTTGGGACTTGCTAATTTCTACCGCAGGTTCGTGTTGGGTTTCTCCCATATTGCATGGGCCCTCAACCAAATAAACAGGGGTGGTGGTAAGGAAAAAATTGCGTGGGGCCGGTCCCAACAACAAGCATTCGATAATTTGAAGCAACGCTTGTGCTCAGCCCCAGTACTTTCACTACCAGACCTGCAACATCCCTTTGAGATCGAGACAGATGCTTCCGACTATGCTGTGGGTGTCATTCTCACTCATCACGACCACCCTGTGGTCTACCATAGCGAGACACTGTCAGAAAACTGTTTTGAGCCAGTTGGAAAAGGTGGGTGGCCATCGATATCCATCTGGATCACCATTTATGCAACAAGTATTGAGGTTGTGATACAAGCGTTGAATAGTGAAAGGTCGATGGCTTTATGTTTATGTCTCAACCTCCCATGCGTGTTTGATAAAATCTCTGCTAATTGAAAATGAAATTGTGAAGTTTGACAGACCTGGAACTTTCCTGGGGTTTTTATTTGGGTAATATAAAATGGTTGTGTCTCAGATTTGAATTATTAAACAGAGAAAATTTTTGGCAAATGATGGTGATGATGATTTTCAATAAATATTATTGCATATAGTAGAACAATAATCATCTTTTTCACTTCCATTATCTCACTTTTCGCTCATTATATGCCCACTGCCTTCCCAAATACATTTAAACATCCTCTTTTATATTATTATGAATTTCATTTTTTTTTTAAGAAAAGAGAAAAGATTAATAACAAAAGAAAGAGACTAGATGATGATTGGTGTTGGAAGTTTGGATATGGATACATTTTATGGTACTTTTGCATTTGCTTGAACAATATTCGTTGGTCGTTTCCCATCCATGCTGTCATTTTATGCTCATTACAAAGCCCCCCATCTTCTCAATAGCCCTATCACTTCCTGTTCAAATGGCGATTGATTGTTGAGTTTAAAAGTATCTATGGATGGATTGCATGTGCTTCTGTTGTGAATGATAGATCCAACCTTTTGATTTTATTTAGGTAGAGTATTGATACATGGATTGTTAAGATATTTTCA
The DNA here is from genome assembly GCA_009831015.1 of Picea engelmannii. NCBI lineage: Eukaryota > Viridiplantae > Streptophyta > Pinopsida > Pinales > Pinaceae > Picea > Picea engelmannii. The sequence goes on along the minus strand of ML778369.1, from coordinate 810,350 downwards.
TAACATGTTTGGAATATTGCTTCAAGATGAGTTTCTTTAGCAGAGGCAGCAATGGCAGAGGTGTTAATAGAGGTGCTAATATAGGCAAAGGAAATAATTGGCAGAGAGGCCATAAGAGGCTACAATTTTCGATACATTTTAACGTTGATCCGCAAGAGCTTAATCAACTTTTCCAAGCTGGGTTTTTTAATGTAGTTGGCTAAGGAATTCTGCAAATTATACCTGAGAGGCCTCCTTACCAACCGCGTCAGAATGTCTTTGGTATCCACGTCCTCCCTCATGTGTCTATGCAGCCAGAACCACCTGTCAATGATGGTTGGAAAGAGATTGTTCATCAACCTGTAGCTCATCACCATGGTTGGCTCACTGTGTCTTTTCCATTACCCCTTCCTCCACTGCCAATAAATCCAAATGCCCAAGTTGATCATATTGTCCCGCCAGTACATTCCTCCCATTTAAGTAAAAGGCTAAAAACTGATGTTCTCAAGCTAGAGTTAGATAAAGGAAAAGAAGTGGCCACTCCCTCCAAGTCATCTAAATATTCCTCTGAATCGATGTCCTCTCATCTTCGTCTCAAATATGATTGTTCACACATCATCAATGCAGTCCACCCACAAAGTTCTCATCAACTGAAGGCTATTGCATAGGATAAATCAGAAATGGGATCTAAAGAGAGCAGCACAAGAGGCAAAATGCCTCTCATAGCAAATATGGTTTTTAATGTTGATTAATGTTATTTTCTATCGAGGACACTCTTTTATTTTTGACAATGTTTTGGACAACAAATACATATTTAAACAATGTTTTGGACAACATGGATATAATGTTATTTTTGGATATAGTCATGTTTTATTTTCTTGATATTAAAATATTTGATCATTAATATGAATATGGGAGTTACAAGGCATATGTTTGAAGCAAATGTTCAGGGTGTTATACTTCATGTTTTGATGATTATTAAAGAAATTGAAAATGGGAGTCACAAGGGGTCCCACTTATTTAGATAGTATTTAATTAGACCCTTATCTATATATATATTATTATTTATTTGTCTCAACTAATTAGTTAAACTATTAAGCTTAACAAAAGAAAGGTAGTTGAACTACCATAACTTATTGAGAAATGATAAAAGCTCAATCAAATGAAGAGACAAGGGAAATAAATAATAGAGGGATAACTTTTGCTATAAGGTTTTCTCTATACTTGTGAGATACTTTCATTTTTCATTCATTCTGAGTTTACTAGAAGGCTTAACCATGTTTATGACAATAGTGGGATTGAAAAACTGAATCATATATTTTAGAAGCTTGTCTTTAAAGGTGTATGATTTATCTTTGGCAGTTTGTGTGTTTTTGCATGTTTATGAATTAAATTTCATGACTGATAAAGAGTATTTTGCATAGTCAAGTGACAACATTTTGTGGCAAGTTGATCCAGATCTTTAGCTTCAGTTTTCTTTTGTTGTCAGAGTCTTTTTGTATGGTGCCCATCGAAGGCTTCTAAATCTGACTTTGGTCCCTACCCTCGTAAGGGTTTGTAAAGATAATTCAACTTTGTATCTCAAAATGAAATCAATATAAAAATCAGTTTTTTGATTTTAGCCTCACATATGTATTTCGATGACTTGGTTCATATTTTGTTTTTATCTCCATGTACATACTCGTGTAATTTATGTTTAGTTTATTTATTTTTCACAGTTACATATAATATATAAAAAACTATCCTTGGTCCTTCGTACTTAATACCTAGAAATTAAGTGATTGTTTCTTTTATTTTAAGGCTATAAACCCCAGGTAACATTCCCAACTATCTTGTCTTAGCCCAAGAAGATCTAAAAATGCTTGAGTAATGTTCCTCATATATTTTCCTCAACAAGGAGGTCTCCTTGGAGGCAATGCTCCAAAGCTCCACTGCACACTATTGTATGCCAATGTAGTCCCCTATGTTAATTTTCTCTGAAAATCAGAACCTAGTTGCAAATTTAGATAAGTAAAAAGAAAAACTGAAATTCTTAACTTAAAATTATGAACATGTTGATTTTCTTAACATTCTAATGCATTGAAAATAAATAGATAAAGACACAATCATTCACATAGAGAAAACAAAGTGATTTTTTGGTCAAATGATCTCGGAAAAACCCAACTAGGAAAATCGGTCTTCTACTTGATGATTTTAATTATTTTAGGAAAGAGGGAAAACTCATAAATTTTACACCTACTGTTTTGAAACTTGTCTGAGGCAAAATCTCTGCCTTCAACAATCTTATATCCTTCTCCCTCACCCAAACTTCTCACAACCTGGTTGTTGGTGTGTCATACAACCTATACAACTCTGTTGTACGACCCAAGCCACACAACCCTCCTGTTGGGTGCACCGTATGCAATGTACGACCTGCTGGCACGACCCAGAATGGAATGGTTTCTTTGATGGGCATTGTTGATGTTTGGACAACATCGGGAAGAAATTATCTTAGATTAATAATTAATAATATAATTATTGATTATTAAATACTATATATAATAAGTAAATGATAATAATAAATAGTCATTGATTATCCAAGGGACACATCCTTTCATGGATACTCACCATATGTTCCCTAAATATGGAACACTCATCATTATAATATATAATAATATATCGATTATATTTCATATGAAGAAAAAAACATGGTATTAGAGCAGGACTGGGCTTGACTCCTTCACAAGAGGGCCCATGAAAATGAGAGTAGAGTAAAATGCTGGGACTGTTAAATTTATGGGGTTGTTACAATATCTATGTACAACATATTTACTTTTTACTCCTACCTAAATTATAGAAAGAATTCCATAAATTATGGTGGGCAATAATTTCTAGTAAAAATGTCTAATTACCTAAATATGAGGAGCAAATTATGCATACTTACTTCTACCTATATTTGTGCAAAGAATCACATGAATTATGAAGGATCAAATTAACAAAGTCAAATATTATGTGGATGGATTATAACCAAATTAATCTTTGGGTAGTTACAAGAGGTGTTCTCCAACTATCTATAAGAAAGAAAATTTAATTTAATTTTAAATTTAATTTTCAAAGAGACTTGTATTTTTTGGATCAATCTAATATTACTATAAAAAGGAACTTGAAAGACACAACAATAGACACACATATTTTTTTTCTCTCACACATAGGATAAGTGATCTAAGGAAGAGACTAAGAAGTTGGAATTTTCTGAGTTACTTAGTGATGTTCTAGTGTTTACTAAAGTAATATTGTATATCATTAGAAGTAATTATTACTTGCGGAAAATTGTGTTTGTTTAATTTAACACTAGAAAATCAACATGGTTAATCATATGACATCGAGTATATGATGGGTGTGTGTTGGTCATAGTAGAAGACATTATTTGGAGGGTCACTGTATATAGTTGTGCACAAGATAAATTGATCTCCTCTAGGAGATGCTTTTTGTTGTTCTTGTTTCTTGTTCTGGGAAGGTCAAAAGTAATAGCTCTTAGAAGGAGCTATAATGACAGTCGCAGGAGGCAGACATGGAGGGAAAGACCTTCCAACAAGATATCAAGGAGAGACATTACCAAACATGATTCTTAGAGATAGGAAGTATCTAGGAGCAATGTACCTCCCAGGACGGGACCATGCCAGATAGTAGAGACAGTTACAGTGATCATGGATATAGCGAGTCAATACTGACTGTAGCACAACTATGCTAGATCTAGTAGAGGAAGAAAACGCATTGTGAGACTCAGAGGGAGTAGGTGTAGCAGTATCAGTACATGAGTTGAACCATGAGATGTTGAGGAAGTAGGCATGGCAACAGTTCCAGTGTATGTAGAGGCACTCCTAGAGATGGAGGCGGTACTACATCCAAAAGGAGAAGAGATTGAGTTACCTCCAGAGAAGGAGGAAGAGCTACCTTCAGTGTTAGAGGGAGAAGAGACAGAGGAGGAGTCACCTCCAGCTCCAGAGGGAGTGTTGATGTTTTTCATCTTCCTGAGACATTGGTTTCATGAGGGAACCTTGATATATCAAGTATGGTCCAAGATGACTTAACATGATCAACATTTACCTATGTTTATGTGGGAAAAGGCATCCATGACTGTAGTGTATGTTCAAAACAAGATTCCTCATAAGAATTCGAGGAACATGATGCCTGAGGAGGCCTTCACCAGAGTGAAGCCTGAGGTTGGACACTTCAGGATATTTGGGTGTCCAATATACATTCATGTACCCAAGGAGAAAAGGATCAAGCTAGACCCTTCAGGAAGAAATGGTACATTTGTGGGGTACAATGAGTCATCGAAGGCATATCAGATCTACATCCCTGGTCAGAGACAGATTGAGGTGAGAAGAGATGTTAGGAGGAGGTATCCTTTAAGCGATCTAGAGGATCTCACATGGATATTGATCCAATTGATATCGTTGATCCGGTAGCTCCAGTTGATTTTCGCAGAGATATTGCAATAGGTCAAAAGAGACTTGTTATCCCCTATCCTAGGGATAACTAAGGAGATTATGTCTTGAGGCCCACAGGTCTTAGACATGGAGTACCAAGAGCTAGACAACTTGATCTTGGCCTCGGAGGGACCATATTTGCTTCAGTGTATCCCATCTATTAGCAACAACAACATCCATCCCACCAGCCTGGTCCTAAAGTAACAATGGGTCTTGCTCCATGAGGTAATGAGTATGGGTATCATGGTATGTGTCACTCTAATTTTCAAAGCATTTGAATATGTTGCACTGAACTCTCCTTCATTTCATAACGTTTTCTTGGAAATTATGCTCTTTAACTTGTTCATACCTAGGGGGGTGAAAAAATGCCCTAGTAATTTGGTTCTCCTTTAGGATGATTTGCCACTGGGTGGGTCTATGAAAGGTCATCGTCCATTCCTTCCATACTTACCACTTTTCATCATTATTCCTCTCATCTTCCCCTACCTTGGTTTGGGAATTGGGTTTGCCACACTAGGAAGGGTTGTACCTTGTCTTGTGGGAAGAAGAGGTTAAAGGCCCAGAGGGTAAAAGTAGCTGGCAAGAGTTAAAAGAAAAAATAAAACCTTTGAGATGCTTCGCCCTGGGATTCCCGAGAAAGCAATAAAAGGCTTCTTAGTAAGAAAAGGGGACTCATAAGATAAAATAAAACTCAAGGTTTAGTTGGTGGATGGGAGGTCTCATCATGAGCCGACCTATTAGGTCCATGGGAATGTAATAGTATGACACTACCATCTATCTGGTCACCAAACCAGGGTAGTGGCTCTTGGTGGCAGTCAAGAGAAAGGGGGTCTCGTCACGAACCAAACTTCTCGTTTCCGTGAAGTGCTTGTGGGTAATGTTGTCACCTCTGGTCACCACGCTAGGATAGTGTCCCCCATCTTTTCCCTTTGAAAATAAAAAACAATAAGACTAAGATTAAATGGAATTGAATGGGCTAGAAAATAGTGGCATCCATGATAAGCTGCAACTCACCCTCTACAAAGGCACCCATGGGAAAGACCTACATTTCCCTGTTATCATTGCACCCTCTGCCCAAACACTTCCCCTACACCATTTCACACACTTACATGAACTAGATTCGATCTCACCTGGGAAACACCCCAAACTTGAGGAGGATTAGCCCAATAGGACATCCTGAGACCCTCTCTAAACCTGACTTGTTAAGCTCCATAATGTCTTTGAGCATTTGTCTGGGTAAAGGGGGCTTTGATGCACATGTTTGGGTAATTTGATTATTGGATGTGATTAACATTGCTATGATCCCTGTGACTTATGAACCCATGGAGGGCATACTTGTTGTTGTTGTAGGACCATTCTTGGTGGACAGGTACATATGGGGAGATGATTAGCTCGAACCTCCATGGGGCTGAAAGCCCACAAAAGGATGTTTTGACCCCAGCCGGGGTAGGGAGATGTCAGAGACTTGCACCAAGAAAAAGGAAGGAAGTTTCACCGAAGACACTTTGGCAGACCTAGACCCAGGGGGATCTTTCCTTTCCACCTAGACGTTGGCCTTGGGAGGCCCAAGACGTCACCATTGTGACCCTAGACGTCACCCAGTGTTAGGATTGGAATTATGGAGGTAGTTGTGTGCTAATTGGCATGTGTGGCATCATCTAGGGGCTTGAAAGGCCTAACATTTTGCAGATGAGGCTCAATGTTTCACCCAGGAGGCTCAATGTCACCCTAGAAGGGCATGACATCACCTCTAAAAATGATTTTAGGGTTTAATTATTTGAATTTGTGTAAAAACTGGATTTTTCATGTAATTTGGCCATGTTGGCCTTTTGATGACCTAAAATTAATTAAAGGTCATGATTATTATATAAATAGAGAGATGAAACTTTCATTTTATCATGATTCATTCATCACTCAAGTAGAGGCCTGAAATTCAGCCTCCCTTAAGTGTATTTGGTTGAAACTAGTGGTGTGCACTTCTTAAAGGAGGGAAATATTTGGTGCATTTTGGCTATTTTCTTATGGAGGATCTTCAACTAGGGTGAATTGCTAGATTATTCTTGGCGAAGTAAGTGGAAAATCTACATTTTTTTATTGTGAATGAATGATTATGGTTATTTTTAATTGTTTCATGTCTAAGATTATGAAATTGTTATCTTGAAACCCTAGGGGAATGACATATGTTATTACCTATTTCCCTATAATATTCCATGTGCTAAAATCTCTTGAAAGACACCTAATTTGAAGTAGATACTAGATTCCTACCATTGTAGCACTCTAGTAACCCTACTTACATTGCCCAATTGCATATTTTACTACATTTTGTTCAAGGAAAGAGAAAATCGCTAGGGCCTAACCCTTGTTACTTTCTAGCAAATTTTCTCTTGGAAGTGGATTTTTGAGGCCTTGGATACCAACACCTCTCTTATCCTCTCCACCCTTCAACATATCATTATAATTGCTATATTTTGATTAATATTTGTTGCTGTCATTAGTGACTCCATTTACTCTAGAAAGGCACTCGACTACTTTCTACAAGTGGTGGTTGATCGAACAAACACTTATAGTCTTATCCTTGAACTCTTTACTAACTTTTTCTAACCCTAAATTAGAATAAATCCTAAGCTAACTTGTTGTTGTAGAAAAATATTGCTACAACCATTTAAACATACATTAAATTGGCACATTTACCCACATAATTTGCACTAGAACCAACCAAAATTTAATTGTGATAATTGCTAGTGAATCTACTAGGTAAGTGCTAGTTTTGTGTGTAGTTTTCTTGCACTTTTGACCATTTAAACTTGATGTTGTTGCAAAATATAGCTACATCAATCTAACTGCAGAAAAATATCTGCAAAAGTGACATTAAAAGCTAGCTAAACATTGTCAACTTTGCTTGTGACAATTTACTATCAATTTGCCTAGTCAAAGTCACTTTTTATTGTCTTTTTCAAGCAATTTCAAGGCTTAAATATTGTGGTTGTTATAAGATATTAATTATTGATATAAATTGATGCATTGTTGCAAATTCATAATTATCTAGCTTATTTTATGAATGTTTATTGTCTTATGAAGTACTAACAATCATCTAGTACTTGGAAAGTGCCTCGTTTTCCTTGTTTTCTTGTTCTGGGCATGTACACAATATTATCCATTTGCTTCATCCTTAAGACATAAAAGAAACCTTTGATTAGAGTGATTTGTGAGAGGGGAAGGATTTCCTTGTGACTATTTTCTTTAGCCTTCTGAAACCCCCAAGGTCATCGGGGACGTCTCCCCTGGGGTAGCCTTAGCATACTCCTAAATAGAAAGGGATCTCTTATTAAGGTGACAGTGATAGGTTATTCCCAGTTATGCCAATTATGTACCCACTTGCCTTGGGATTTTGGGAAAGTAAAAATTATGTGATAACAAGACCTACATAGGCTTAATAGACTCTGTAGGAGTCAGAAGGATATGCGTCTCCCATGGTACCTTCTGAGTGAGCAAGAGACCTCATAGATATTCATGTTATGCCACAGTTATGAGCCACATCATTCATTTTGAGCCTTCATGTTATGAGGAGGCAACTAGTCATCCAGTATGGAGAGATGTCATGATGGAGTATCAATCCATCATGAAGAATGATGTGTTGGATATTGTTCTAAGACATGAGGGGAAGTATTTAGTGATTTCCAAATGGATCTACAAGATCAAACACACAGTTGACGGGAGCATCAAGAGGCACAAAATGAGATTTGTTGCTAGAGGATTCTCTCAGGTGGAGGGAATAGATTATGAGGAGACATTTTCTTATGTTGCTTGATACACTTCTATCTCGATGATTATTTCCCTTACAACATCCATGGGTTGGAGAGTACATCAGATGGATGTAAAGACAACCTTTCTCAATTGAGAGATTGAGGAAGAAGTATACATCGAGGAGCCATATGGTTTCATGATACATGAGAAGGAGTCTCATGTGTGCAGGTTGAAGAAAGCCTTGTATGGACTCAAGCATCCACCTCAAGCTTGGTATGCAAGGATTTATGGACACCTGGTGATTTTGGGCTTAATAAAAAGTGTTGTCCATCCCATCTTGTACTACAAGATTGTTAATGGTGAGTCCCTTATTTTGGTCCTCTACGTTGATGATTTATTCATCATCGATATAAAGAGCCTTATTGTTGAATGCAAGTATGTGTTGGCCTCTAAATTTGAGATGAAGGACCTTGGTATGATGCACTACTTCTTGGGACTAGAGATGTGGCAGAGAACTGATGAGATCTTCCTGAGTCAGGGGAAGTACACAGTTGAGATATTGATGAAGTTTGGGATGTTGAACTTGAAGCCCGTGGCTACACCAATGGTGACGAATCTGAAGAAACTAAGTGTGTCTTCTTCTTATTCTGACAAAATTGATCTAACTCTATACAGACAACCGATTGGATAATTGATGTACTTGGTTAACACTAGACCATATATTTTTTATGCAGTGAGTACACTTAGCCATTTTATGAGTCAATGGATATAGACACACTGGATTGTTGCAAAGCATGTGTTGAGATACTTGTGAGGAAAAATTGGGCATGGTCTGAGATATACTTTCAGTATTGACATGAGATTTTCGGGATATACTGGCTCTGATTGGGTAGGGATCACAATGGACAAGAAGAACATCTATGGGTGTTGCTTCACTTTGGGATCTTCCATGGTTTCCTGGTGTAGCAGGAAACATACTTATGTGGCCTTGAGCATCGCAGAAGCATAGTACATTTCATTGAGTGTGGAAGTCCGTGAAGTAGTGTGACTTCACAAGATCCTTGTATATTTATTTGGACATGTGCTGGATTCCATTTTTATTCCGAGACATGGTTCATAGGAAGAAATTACTGGTGCAGTACCTTCCTACAGATGAGCAAGTTGTTGATGTTCTTACCAAACCAGGACGAAGTTCGAGTACTTCCGTGATAGACTTGGCGTGGAAAATAATGCCTCCCTCGCTAAGAGGGAGTGTTGATGTTTGCAACTTTCTGAGACATTCTCCAGATCGTACTCCTCTGTGACTAAGTTGAGTTGATCTGTGAGGAAACTTATCTGAGAAGGAATAAGTGGAACACTTGTCCGAGAAGGGATAAGTGGGTTTGGGCTTATCTGAGAAGGGATAAGTGTGTTGATCTGTGAGGAAACTTATCCGATAAGGGATAACCCAATGTCTCTTGTGGAGAGAACATGAGGACATGTCAAGGGAGTTGACCTTGACATCACACACTATGGGGAGTTGACCCTAGTGTTTCTAGAGGGAGTAGCCTCTAGAAGTCCACATGGGAGTGCCATGTGTGACAGGCATTCACCAGATCGTATTCATCTGTGAACTGAGTTGTGTTGATCGACGAGGACACTTATTCGAGAAGGGATAAGTGGGACACTTATCCGAGAATGGATAAGTGGGTTTGGGCTTATAACCCAACGTCCCTTATGGAGAACACATGAGGACATGTCAAAGGAGTTTACCTTGATGTCACACACTATGGGGAGTTGACCCTAGTGTTTCTAGAGGGAGTAGCCTCTAGAATTCCACATGGGAGTGCCATGTGTGATAGACCTTTTTCTACTACAATGGTTGTGTACCACTGGCGAAGATTGTGTCTCTGGATAGTAGTTGTGTACTACTACAGTGGTTGTGTACGCTACTACAATGGTTGTGTACCACCATCAGAGATTGTGTGTCTCTAGACAGTAGTTGTGTACTACTACAATGGTTTTGTACCACTGACAGTGACTATGTGTCACTAGATAGTAGTTGTGTGCTACTAGCAGTGGTTGTGTACCACTGGATAGTAGTTGTGTACTATTGTGGAAATATACCTCCCTAGCTAAAAGAGAGTGTTGATGTTTCAACATCGGGTGGACCTTATCCTATATTGGGTTGCAGACCAAGGGAGATAAGATACATTTATCATAAATCTGCACTTGTGGTAAATGGGCCCAGGCGTAGTCCTTCCTTGATCGTGACAAGGAATAATATGGACTCGAGGTGCTTGAAGTGATTTCCACGTGTCAGTTAGCATCAGGCTGACATTCACTCATAGTTGTGTACCTGTGGTGAAAGATCATGGTGTGGTCTTTGTCCTAGTCATGGTGATTTGACAAGGAATGATAAAGACTCAAGATGTTATATGCTATTACATGTGGACTCGGAGTGAGCTTGATCTCAGAGAGATTCAATTGAATCAAAAGGGAGAGTCACATAAGCATTTTCTCCTCGGTTCAGGTGGGAGAAAGACATCTCCCAAGACTAAGAGACAAGTGTCATGAGTCTAGGGTGAATTTTTTATACTTCAGAGACAATCTTGGCATGATGCATAATGTCTCCCTCGTTGAGAGGGAGTGTTGATGTTTGGACAACATTGGGAAGACATTATCTTAGATTAATAATTAATAATATAATTATTGATTATTAAATACTATATATAATAAGTAAATGATAATAATAAATAGTTATTGATTATCCAAGGGATGCATATTTTCATGGATGGTTACCATATGTTCCTTATATATGGAACACTCATCATTGTAATAATATATCAATCATATCTCATATGAATAAAAAAAACAACAAGCGTAGAAGGTAAGTTGGTTGAGTAGAAGATGGAGGTCGTACAACCCCTTGTCCTCTTGTTGAAGCTTGCTCTGACGTTGAAGTTTCTCTCTCTGTTGTCGCTACTCTCTTCACCAAGTCGACTTGTGCGTTATGAGGCTCGAAAACACTACTCCTTCCCTAGCATCTTGATTTGGGCCCACCAGTCATTTTAATGGTTGAGATTAGATTTGAATGGAGGGATCGGATCAAATGCTTTCTTACTATAGGAAAATTTACTTTTTCCTCAGTCACCTATGTGTAGAAAACAAAAATTAAATTGGGCCCCTCTTAGTGGGTCCCCTGCCAGATTTGGTGCACCTCTAAATCTAGTGAACCCCTCCATCTCTAACTCTAGTTCTAACACTCCCTCTTAGAGAGGAAGGTGTTATGCACTACACCAAGTTTATCACTGAAGTACACAAAGTTTGACCTTGGCAATGCCTTGGTAAAAATATCTTATGTTTGCTCTCATATTAGTAAGTACTGGAGTTTAATCTTTCCCTTTTGAACACAGTCTTTGATGTGATGGTACCTGATCTCGATGTGTTTGGAGTGGTCATAAAACATTGGATTTTCAGAGAGCTTAATGTAGCTTTGATTGTCACATTGTATAACTGTGGGCTCCAACCACTGACGAAATAGTCCCACAAGTAGCTTTCTCATCCAAATAGCCTTGCAAGAATCTAGGCTGGTAGTCGTCTACTCGGCCTTAGCTGAGCTCAGTGCAACAGATCTTTGCTTCCAATTGAACCAAGAAACAACTGTCGACCCAATGCTGAAAGCACACCCTGAATTTCTTTTACGATCAATGGAACCTCTTACCCAATCAACATCGGTGAAGCCTTGAAGCCTCACACCATCAACTTGTTTGTACCATAACCATAATCTAGTGTGCCTCAAAGATATAATAACACATGCTTGGCAGCAACCCAATATATCTTGGTGGGATCTACCATGAAATGGCTCAACTGGTTAACTGCAAAGCATATGTCGGGTCGTGTGTTACCGAGATACATCAACGGCCCTATGAGTTTCCTGTACAAGTTGGAAACAACCCTCTTGACTCTTCTAGATCCCACCTTCTTTGAGTTGGTGACTAAAGGATTGGCCATGTCCATACAATCCTTCATGTGAAATCTCCTGAGAATATGATCTGCATATCTTACCTGTCCCAAGAAGGTCTCACCATCACCCTGCCAAACCTCCAATCCAAGGAAATAATGCATCAGCCCTAAATCCTTCATCTCAAACTCACATGCACAAGAATGAGAGGTTCCCCCTCAACTAATATGTAGCAGAGGTTTGGATCCGCCTCACTCTTGGTAAATCCCAATGCAATAAGGTAGTTGTCTATGCGGACGTACCAAGCCCTTGATGCCTGCTTGAGCCCATAAAGAGATTTCTTCATCCTGGATACATGTGTGTCTTTGTTGAAGGTTTAAAACCCCTCAGGATGCTCCACATAAATCTCCTCCTCAACCACTCTGTTAAGGAAAGCAATCTTAACATCCATCTAGTGGACTTTCCACCCCATCTGTGCTGAGATAGCCAATATAACTCTTACAGATGAATACCGCGCAACAGGTCAATTGTCTCATCATAGTCGATCCCCTATAACTGTGAGAACCCCTTGGCCACGAATCTGGCTCTGCACTTCTGCACACTCCCATCAGCCCCCTGCTTGATCTTATATACCCAACGTGAGCCAACCATAGATTTTCCTTCTGGTCTAGGTACTATCTCCCACACATCATTCTGCATGATAGAGGAATACTCTTCTTCCATGGCATCTCGCCAAACCAGCTAGGAAGTTTCCTCCTTCTAGGAAGAAGGATATGATTCTATCAACTCAATCATAAGTGCCAAACAACCACTATACCTCTGTTGAGGTCTTCTTTGTCTGAATGTAGAGGTGGGAAGCTCAACTCTCTTCTGAGCCTCTCTGATCAACTAATCTTCCCACTTGGCTCGTATTCTCCCAGAACTAGGAGTCATTGGTTGTGTGGGCTCCAAATTCTCCTCTCTATCCTCCCCAATCTTCTCCTCATAATGTTTCTCTACATGTCTCACTATTGGCTGAGTAGGTGTCTCAGGGTCTAGTTGAGCCTCCTGCTTGGGAGCTTGTTTCTCCTCATCCTTTGTTTTTGTCTACTCACGCTCCAAGAACTTCCTGAGATCCCTACCCTCCTCAAACCTAACATCACTCCTGATCATTGTCCTCCTAAGTGTTGGCACATAAAATCTAGATCATGTCCCCAATGAGGTCAGAGTATAAAGAATTGGGTCTCAAGCTTGTTTCTCTTGCGGACCAAATCTCTTGCACACCCAAGCGACCTCTCATGGTAGGAGAAAAGAAATATGACGAGATAGGAGATCCTTTCAAAATGTTGCTTGAGGAATCCCTCATGCAACAGAGGAATGAGATGATGGATAGTTTCGTGCAAATCCTTCGGTGACTACCAACAGGCGACGCATCTTCTTCAAGCGGAGGCGTCGCCCCCTTCAAGGTACAAATAAACTTTGATATTCCTGTATTTGAAGGTCAGATAGATGCAGATGGTGTAGACAAGTGGTTGAATCTACTAGAAGGGTATTTTTCTATCCATAACTTTTCGAATAGAGAAAATATTACTTTTGCGCTCCTCAAAGTCATTCCCCATGTCAAAGATTGGTGGGAAACTTTCTGCGAGAAAAATGAAACATAGGAACCCTCATTATTTACAGTCACGACTACCTAGGAATCCTTTAGGGATTCTATTAAGGAACAATACTACCATGTTGGAAGTTATGACGACTTGTATACCAAATGGACCACAATGCGGCAAGAAAGAGACCAAGCAGTGCCAGAGTTCACAAATATATTCCATACCTTGTGCACCAAGATGGGTATCAAAGATTCAGAGTGACATCTGGTGCGCAAGTATCATGGTGCTCTGCATAGATACATCCAGACCGGAATGGAATTTCTTGACATCTCATCCTTGGGTGTTGTTATCACTCCAGGAAACTCTCCTAGGCTGTAAGTCAGAGATGCCTGGTAACTTAATCTTTTGGTAACTATTTTCTCAATAATAAGTGTGGATTTGGATCAAGTCAGAGGACTAAATCATTTCTCACTCAAAACATGCATAAACACATTTAGATGGACAAGGATTTGAACCACAAATGTTCAGAGAGTTTGAAAATAAAGGGATGTATGGAGAAATAACTATTATATCAGCATAATCACATATAAAGCATATATGAATGGCTAATTACAATAATCACAGGAATACTTGCAAAGTTTAACTTATGAATGCAGTGATAAGATGACAGTTATCGGGCATAAACAACCATAACAACATGAATATAATATCCAGGTGCAAGTACAGAATAGATAAGAAGATGAAATCTAAACAAGTTATGGCAAAAGAAGCTTTCTTTACTCAATATGAAAATGAGAAGTTTGAGTACATAATATAAAAAAGTCTCCAAAGTCGAACCTTTCCATTCAAATTGGTCTATGGGACTGACGCTATTTTTCCTGTTCAGTTAGTTTTACCAGTGGCTAGATTCTTTCAGGAAGAACAAACCGAGTCAAATGATATGGTAAGAAGAATGCTTGATTTGGTGGAACTACAGCAAGCCCGCAAACAGTTAGTGGATAGATCAGAGGCTCATCAAAAGAAGATCAAAAATACTTTTGACAGAAAGGCGAAGGTGGACAATTTTCAAATTGGTGACTAGGTTCTAAAATGGGATGCTCTTAGACAGGATAAAGGCAAGCATAACAAGTTTGATTCTTTGTGGACCGGTCCTTTCATGATAACCCAAGTACAAAATAACAACACTTTCATGCTGCAGAATCTGGGAGGTGAAGAAATGTTCGGTGGCCCGGTAAACGAACGATTTTTAAAACTCTATTTTGTCTAAGGCTGTGAAGCCTAGACATTGTAATGTTAGTCTTAATTTTTATTTTTGCAAAATAACTCCATGCCCAATGGAAGCACTAGCAGATAGTTTTTAATTTTCTTTTTCAGGAAAGGCA